>PVHX01008248.1:0-84818 GCA_004024805.1 Geosciurus inauris | reverse complement strand
TTACTAGTTGGGAATAAGAGTTCAACAATATGTAATAGGAAAGTTAGAGTTTCACTGTGTCCCAAAGACATCAAGATAACATTTACTAGAAGCGCTTGAACAGGGATTTGAGAATGCAATTGTTCCTTGTTTTTGTTTGTTTAATTGCTTTATTCAAACACAGCATGCATTTATACTACTGAAAGGAAGTATGGAAAAAATAATGCTATTTAAAAATGTGTTTTCTTCGGAATGGTTATTGAATATGACAATGGGTTTCAATTTAGTTTTCTGATCAACTCTTCTGTTTTACAGAATCATTTCTCTAGAAAATTTTTAAAACTTTTGACTGTTTTTCTGTGTTTACTGAGGAGTACTAGCAATTATTTTGTGACCATCTATAATCTAAATTAAGGAAAACCTCTAAATATTATTTTTGAGAAAAGTCTGCTTCACAGTTCATAGATAATTTCATAAAATAATTTTAATAAAGTTTCATTCCAGGATGCGAGTATGTGCAAGCAAGTGTTTATTGATCACATGGGCATTGTATTTTATCTTTAAACCAAGAGAAATTGTTTTTTGCCTATAGATTGTTGAGTAAAAGTATGAAAGAATAATATGATATATATATAAATGAAATAAACAATTCAAGGAAACAACATACACCTTACTGTATTCAAAATTACACAATATACTGATGTATGTGTTTATGTTCAGCTGTCTTTTCAAAAAGTATAAAATTTAGAAGGCAAGCACAGCTTTGTATGCTGATTTTCCAATGATGATATGTAAAAGAAGCAAGCTAGTGTTCAGATTCATAAAGGTTTTATGTACAAATGTACCTTGGAATATATATGCCCATATCTTTAGCCAGGAACAAAATCCAAATGAAACTGAGTGTCATGCAGACTTACCTAGTTTGAGTCACCGTAAAGATGACCATGGAGTAATGAGTCTTCTGAGAGATTAAAAAGTGCTACCTGCCAGTCTCTTGGGTTGAAAGGAAAATAGTTCTGGATTATTCCTCTTTAGATCTCATAAAGTTTAGCACCCTAATTTTAGGAATTAAGAAATGAAAACCTAAAAAGATGAAAAGATCCACGCAGAATAAGACTTCTTTAAGTAAAATAGTGGAAATATGTATATCTTACAACCAAAAAGAGGTATTGCAAAACCTTATTTTCTTACAGAGAAGAAATAAACTAGTCAAATATAAAAAACGTATGGGGGTGCAAATGGGGAGATCCACATTTTCTCATTTGCTCATCCATTCCTATTTTGCATTCAGTCTGTGTGAAGAATTGCAGTGCACACATTTTTGTCAATGTTGAGAAAAAAATCGTCCTAATGTTCATGGAGCTTAAACGATAGTGGAGGTGATAAACATTTTAAAATATCATGTGAATATACTAAAAATGTAAACTTTGCCAACATCGTTAAAGAGAAATAATAAGGTAACTTGATAGAAAATCTCCCAGGAGCAGTGAAAAGGAAAATCCTCTATAAGGAAATGGTCATTACTGGACTGACACCTGGAACCAGTTAGGAATGTGAACAAAAATATCTCAGGAATATTTTAGAAATAACACTTGGAAAGTATTTGAGAACAAAAAGAATAGTCATCAAGATAATGAAAGGGGTTAGGGTACCAATAAGCCACTAGGTCACCACAACCAAAGGCCAGGATAGTTTAAAATATAGATGGGGACATAGGCAAACACCTATGTGCTTTCTTGGATCTGGTCAAACTCCCCTTTCTTTATTTCCCACTGAGATAAACTACCAATATGAAGATGCTCAATCGATTTTTCTGTTTTAAGTACCTTTTTTTTTTTTTTTTTTGGTTTTATGAAAAGCAATTAGCAGTTCATCTCTTAGTAATATTATTTTGATGATCAAACAACATAAGACGTACAAATGTTTACAAAGTAAAAATATGATTGCACCATGGGATTGTGATTCTAGCAGACATACTCTGCTTAAAGCATCCATGTTTCTGCAGAGCTTTGATATTCATACAGAAAGATCAGTTGATTTTCACCAGCATGCCGTGATTTTGTTCTAAGTTCACTAGATTCTTTGATTTCACTAGGGTGTTTCATAACTAAACCTAGAATAAATGGCAAGCAAAAACTAAAGAGTGTGCTGCTCATGATAAAAGTTAATATTAATCTTACAGCAGTGTTCTTCCAGAAAGTTTTCCCTAAACAAAGAAGGTAACACTATAACCTTTAGGGATAAGTAAATGTTAACTAAGAAAGTATATTGGGATGAGACTTTCCTTCAGGTCAGGCAAGTTAAAAGGTCTTTGGAGCACAAGTGCAGGAGGGATATTTGAGAAGAGTGTTGCTATGTATTTCTCTATCATCCTACTAAACAGGCATAATCGTGGCTACTAAACAGTCATAATCGCTGCTTAGCTCCTCAGCTGAACTGTACATCTCTTGGTCGCCTCTCTGATGTCTCCTTCAGGCTGATAACACCTGGAATTCCTTGAGTCTCATCATATCATTTAAGTTGACACAAAGTGAAGTTTAAGTCTTTGACATTATTTATAGCTCAGTAAGAATGAGGTATTTCTTGAAAAAAAAAACATTGAAAGGGAGAAATTGTAGAAACTTGGGCATTGGAAGTTACAGAAAATATGATGTCCTAAAATGCCAAGAAGAAAGCAGACTGCTTTAAAACAGGGAGGGTGGCTTAGCCTCACAAGATTAATTTAGCTTCCATATGTCTTTCATAACATTCAAGTAGTATGAAATATTCAAATAATTCTTAATTATACAAGAATGTAAAAACTTATTTGAACTCCTGATCCCTTGAGAATTTTTTTGACAGAGGTGAGAAGAATGGCTGAGATTTATGCAGATCTTTTTCATATCCTAAGTTAAAGGTCTTGGATAGAACAGGGAAAAACATGTGATTTAAAAAGAAAATTAAAAAGGTATCACTATCAAACAAAAATAAGCTAAGAATTCAAACAAAAATAAGCTAAGAATTCACAGGAGAATAACCATGCCTGTTTATGGCAAAATATGAAGGGCTGAACAAAATGATAAATACATACATAATGAATATTTTGACTAAAACCTAACACACACACACGCGCACACACGCACACACACAGTGGAGGGGAGTGAAAGTAGGAGGTAGGCAGAACTAAGTAACATTACAATTTTATAGTTACTTTTTTCTAAATTTGTAAACACCTTATGTTCTTTACCATATTCATCCTGGGAATATCTTGTAAACCATATTTCACAGGAAGGTAAGGTATTTGATTGCTTCTATTGGCATGGTTTATCCACTTTTAATCTACTTGTGAATTTGAAGCTTTAATCCTTTAGAGGATTCTGTTCCTTTAAAATACTAATCTAAAAGTGTTTTCCTTTTTTTTTTTTTTATTCCTGGCATCATGAAGTAATCACACATCTTTCTGGGCAATAATACACTATGTTCTATTTTGTTTATGTTGCATTATTGTCATATTAATTTTATGATTCTAATATGCCAGTTAGGATGCAACTTATTTCCATTAATGCCATCAACACAAAGTGATAAAAAATAATTATAATTATTTAAAAAATAATTATATTGAAATTTTATAGAAACTTTTGTCCTTCCTTTTTTTTTGCTTCAAAACACCACACTCTCATATTGTTTTCACATTCAAAGCACAGTCTGCAACTCACAAATATTGATTCTTTTATCTAGAGATGTTCTTTCCATAGTAGACAGCACAAATGATTGAAAAATACAGTACAAGTACTTTCTTCCACTTTCAAAAAAGACTCATCACCTGTCCATGGTCCTTCATGATCAAGGCACCAAGTACCTTGATTTAATGTTACATAAAACATCTTTATAGAACAGTTCCATAGAAAGTTCTTTCTCATGAAAAGGAAAGATAGAGATTCAAGAAACCCTTCTATAATGATGTCTGCCATCAAATATTTATTAAGTGCCTTCTAAATTCCAACCACCATGTCAGAGTCCAGAGATAAAATGACTATTTAAAAAAGAAGAGTAACCAATGTATGCTCCTTGATTTCTCTGAACATCTGTTCTTGTGAGATCAAGAAGGGCAGTTGTATGGAAAACAGCACTGCTATTTTGAGAATGTCCAGATAGAGAGAAATGGAGTAAAGAGAATGTTCTTCTAAGGATCTAAAGACCCAGGTTTTGGTCCAGTTACTACCAGTAAAATTCTCAAGTGTAAACTAAAATTCAAAACATTTACCTCATACTATTTTCCAATAGCCTAAAAAAGATGAGTGTGACAATATGAAATGGACATCTTGTTTTTTTGTATATGTTGTGGTTTTGTGGTTGTTATTCTCTGCCATGTTTTCATTGTCTTTTAATTATCCAGGAACATAGGATAGGTTGAAATGTATTTGTTGAATAAATAATTGTGAAATATTTGTAATGATTAAAGATTGTGAATCATTTTTAATGATTGTGTTACTTAAATATTAACTGGAAACTTACCATTAAACAACTAGAGCTCTATCATTTAAAGTATATTAGGGGACCAGCAGGAGCCGCAGAGGGTCCAAATCTGCCCTCAGGAAGCTCCATGGGTGTTCAGCCAAAGGGAGACCAGAGACTGCTAGCAGCTAGCCACAGGGGAGCCCACACTCAGGGTAAGAGTCACCGCAGAGACACCAGCATGAGGTGGTCCCACCCAAGTGTGGCCTGAGTTTGCCCCAGTTCTGCTCCAGAGTTCCAGCAGACTGGCAGGAGCCACAGAGGGCCCAAAACCGCCCTCAGGAAACTCCACAGGTGTCCAGCCAAAGGGAGACTAGAGACCGCTAGCCGCTAGCCACAGAAGGGCCACACTCAGGGTAACAGTTGCCACAGAGACCCCACAGAGACCCCAGTGTGAGGTGGCCCCACCCAAGTGCAGCGTGAGCCTGCCCCAGTTCCACTCCAGAGTTCCCATGGACCGGCAGAAGCTGAAGAGGGTCCAAAACCACCCTCAGGAGACTGCACGGGTGTCCAGCCAAGGGTTGACCAGAGACTGATAGCTACCAGCCACAGGGGAATGCACACCCAGGGTTAAGAGTGACCCTGCAGAGACCTCAGCTAGAGGCAACCCCTCCAAGTGCGGCCTAGGCCCACACAGTTCCACTCCAGAGTACCTGCAGACTGGCAGGAGCTGCAGAGGGCCCAAAACCACCCTCAGGAAACTCCACCAGTGTCCAGCCAAAGAGAGACCAGAGACTGCTAGCAGCTAGCCACAGGGGAGCCCACACTCAGGGTAAGAGTCACAGCAGAGACCCCAGTGTGAAGTGGCACCACCCAAGTGTGGCCTGGGTCCTGCCCAGTTCTGCTCCAGAGTTCCTGCGGACCAACAGGAGCCACAGAGGGCCCAAATCTGCCCTCAGGAAACTCCAAAGGTGTCCAGCCAAGGCTTGACCAGAGACTGATAGCTACCAGCCACAGGGGAATGCATACCCAGGGTAAGAGTGGCCTGAAGAGACCCCAGGGTGAGATAGCCCCACATAAGTGTGGCCTTGGCCCATCCAGCTCTGCTCCAGAGTTCCTGGGGACAGGTGAGAGAGAAGGCCCAAAACCACCCTCAGGGAATGCCAGGGGTGACCAGCTGAAGGCAGACCAGGGCCTACTAGCCTCCAGCCCCAGGGAAGCTCACACTCACACTCACGGTAAGTGTTGCACACAGACACTCCTGCTTTTGACCCTGCCTAAGTGAGACCTGGGCCCGCCCCCAGTTCTGCTCCAGAGTCCCTGCTCACCGGCAGGAGCGTAAGAGAGGGGCAAATAGCCCTCAGGGACTGTCATAAAAGCCCAGCCAAGGCCAATCCCACTGCCCTCTAGAGGTATGTCCACTACCTCTGCCACCAACTTTAGTGGCAGTAGTGCCCATCTGGGGACACTACTCCAAGTATCTCCAAGGTGAGACACAGGTAATCTGGAGTGTCCATACAAGATTATAGGATAGAAGGTGAAATACCTCAGATTGGCATTGCAAGAAAGGAAGATGCACAATCAACATGAGAAAATAAGAGAAGAAAGTGTGGCAAATAAACCTTGATATTACTGTAACAGAATCCATTGACAACACAGTTGATGAAATGTCAGAGAAAGAATTTAGAATGTACATAATTAAAATGATCAGTGAATTAAAGAGTGACATAAGTAAGCAACTACAGGCAAAAATTGATCAATCCAACAAAGATATTTGAGAGAAAATAAAGGCAACAATTGATTATTCTAACAAAGAGATGAGAGAGCAATTACAAGTAGCAAAAGATTACTTTAAGAAAGCGCTAGAGATAATGAAAAAAAAAAACAATCAGAAATTCTTGAAATGAAGGAAACAATAAACCAAATTAAAAACTCAATAGAAAGCATCAACAGCAGACTAGATCACCTGGAAGACAGAACCTCAGATAATGAAGACAAGATATACAATTGTGAAAATAAACTTGACCATACAGCGAAGATGGTGAAAAATCATGAACAGAACATACAAGAAATATGGGACAGTATCAAAAGACCAAATCTAAGATTTATTTGGATAGAAGAAGGTGCAGAATTTCAAATCAAAGGAATACAAAATCTCTTCAATAAAATAATATCAGAAAATTTACCATATATAAAAAATGAATTGGAAAATCAAATACAAGAGGATTCCAGGACACCAAATATACAAAATTTCAACATATCTACACCAAAGTATATTATAATAAAAATGTCCAGCATACAGAATAAGGATAGAATTTTAAAGGCCACAAGAGGAACCAGATTACATATAAGGGGAGAACAATTCGGATCTCAATAGATGTTTCAACTAAGACCCTAAAAGCCAGGAGATCATGGAATAACATATTCCAAGCTCTGAAAGACAATGGATGCCAACCATCCTATATCCAGCAAAATTGAGCTTCAGATTTGATGACAAAATAAAAACCTTCCATGATAAACAAAAGTTAAAAGAATTTACAGCAAGAAAGCCTGCACTACACAGCATTCTTGGCAAAATATTCCATGAGAAGGAAATGATAACCAACAATGAAAATTTACAAAGAGAGGAACTACACTAAAGGAAAGATCATTCAAAAAAGAAAACAAATCAAGGTAAAAACCAAAAATAAACCAAAATGACCAGGATTACAAATCATATTTTAACAATAACCCTGAATGTAAATGGCCTAAATGCAGCAATTAAAAGACATAGACTGATACATTGGATTGAAAAAAAAGACCCAACCATATGCTGTCTTCAAGAGACTCATCTCACAGGAAAAGACATCCACAGGCTGAAAGTGAAAGGGTGGGAAAAAACATTTCACCCACATGGACCCCACAAACAAGCAGGAGTTTCCATCCTCATATCAAATAAAGTGGACTTCAAACCAAAGATGGTGAAAAGAGATAAAGAAGGTCATTTCATACTTCTTAAGGGAATCATACATCAACAAGACATAACAATCATAAATATCTATGCCCCAAATAATGGGGCTTCTATGAATATGAAACAAATCCTTCTCAAATATGAGAATCAAATAGGCCACAACACAATAATACTTGGAGACTTTAACACAGCTCTCTCACCATTGGATTGATCTTCCAAACAAAAACTTAATAAAGAAACCATAGACCTCAATGAAACTATCAATAATTTAGACTCAACAGACATATATAGAGTGTTCCATCCATCAATGAGCGAATACACTTTTTTCTCAGCAGCACATAGATCTTTTTCCAAAATAGATTATACATTATGTCACAAAGCCAGTCTTAGCAAATACAAAAATGCAGAGATTCTACCCTGCATCCTATGTGACCACAATGGAATAAAATTACAAATCAATGACAGATTAAAATACAGAAACTACTCCATCACCTGGAAACTAAATAATATGCTATTCAATGATGCATGGATAACAGAAGACATGAGAGAAGAGATAAAAAAATTCTTAGAGGCAAATGCAGACTCTGATACAACATATTAAAATCTCTGGGATACCATGAAGGCAGTGCTAAGAGGAAAGTTCATAGCACTAAGCTCATTTATTACAAGAAGTAAAAGTCAACAAATAAATGAATTGACTCTTCATCTCAAAGCCTTAGAAAAGGAAGAACAAATCAACACCAAAAGAAGTAGAAGATAAGAAATAATCAAAATCAGGGCTGAAATCAATGAGATTGAAACAAAAGAAACAATTCAAAAAATTGACAAAACAAAAAGCTGGTTCTTTGAAAAAATTAACAAAATTGACAAACCCTTAGCCACCCTAATGAAAAGAAGGAGGGAGAAAACGTAAATTACTAAAATTCATGATGAAAAAGGAAATATCACGAGAGACACTATTGAAATACAGAGGATAATTAGAAATTAATTTGAAAATTTATACTCTAGTAAAAAAGAAAACTCTGAAGACACTGACAAATTTCTAGAGACACATGACCTACCCAAACTGAACCAAAAGGACATATGCAACTTAAATAGATCAATATCAAGCAAGGAAATAAAAGATGCCATCAAGAGCCTGCTGACCAAGAAAAGCCCAGGTGCAGATGGTTTCTCAGCTGAGTTCTATAAGACCTTCAAAGAAGAATTAATACCAATACTCCTCAAACTATTTCATGAAATAGAAAAGGAGGCAATCCTTCCAATCTCATTCTACGAGGCAAGTATCACCCTGATTCCAAAACCAGAAAGAGACACATCAAGGAAAGAAAAGTTCAGACCAACATCCCTGATGAATATAGATGCAAAAATTCTCAATAAAATTCTGGAAAATTGCATACAAAAACATATTTAAAAAGTAATGCACCATGATCAAGTGGGGTTCATTCCAGGGATGCAATATTGTTTCAACATACGGAAATCAATTAACATAATACATCACATCAATAGACTTAAATATAAGAGTCATGATTTTATCAATTGATGCAGAGAAAGCATTTGACAAAATACAGCACCGTTTTATGTTCAAAATGCTAGAAAAACTTGGGTTAGTAGGAACAGACCTCAACTTTGTAAAAGCTATCTATGCTAAACCCAAGGCCACCATCATCCTAAATGGACAAAAATTGGAAGCATTTCCTCTAAAAATGGGAACAAGACAGGGACGCCTTCTCTCACCACTGCGATTCAACATAGTACCTGAAACACTAGCCAGAGCAATTAGACAGATGAAAGAAATTAAAGGGATATGAATAAGAAAAGAAGAACTCAAATTATCATTATTTGCAGACGACATGATTCTATACTTAGAGGATCCAAAAAATTCTACCAGAAACCTTCTAGAATTAATAAATGATTTCAGCAATCTAGCGGGATATAACATCAACACCCATAAATCAATTGCATTTCTATACATCAGTGGTAAACCCTCTGAAAGAGAAATTAGAAAAACTATCCCATTCACAACAGCCTCAAAAAAAAAAAAATACTTGGGAATCAATTTAACAAAAGAGGTGAAAGACCTCTACAATGCAAACTACAAGACACTGAAGAAAGAAATTGAAGAAGACCTTAGAAGATGGAAAAATCTCCCATGCTCCGGGATAAGCAGAATCAATATTGTCAAAATGGCCATACTACCCAAAGCACTATATAGATTCAATGCTATTCCAATTAAAATCCCAATGTCATTTCTTATACAAATACAAAAGGCAATCATGAAATTCATTTGGAAGAATAAGAGACCTAGAATAGCCAAAGTAATCCTTAGCAAGAAGAGTGAAGCAGGAGGCATCACAATACCCGAACTTAAATTATACTACAAAGCTATAGTAACAAAAACAGCATGGTACTGGCACCAAAATAGACATGTAGACCAATGGTACAGAGTAGAAGACACAGAGATGAACCCTTTTACATACAGTTACCTTATACTAGACAAAGGAGCCAAACACATACACTGGAGAAAAGATAGCCTCTTCAACAAATGGTGCTGGGAAAACTGGAAATCCATATGCAGCAAAATGAAACTAAACCCCTATCTCTCACCATGCACAAAATTCAACTCAAAGTGGATCAAGGATCTGGGAATCAGACCAGAGACCCAACGCCTAATAAAAGAAAAAATAGGCCTAAATCTTCATCACGTTGAATTAGGACCATACTTCCTTAACAAGACTCCCATAGCACAAGAAGTAAAATCAAGAATCAATAAATGGGATAGATTCAAACTAAAAAGCTTCTTCTCAACAAAAGAAATAATCAATGAAGTGAACAGAGGGCCGACATTCTGGGAGGAAATTTTTGCCACACACACATCCAATAGAGCACTGATCTCTAGGATATATGAAGAACTCAAAAATCAACACCAAAAAAACAAACAACCCAATCAATAAATGGGCCATGGAGCTGAACAGAAACTTCACAGAAGAAGGTATACAGTCGATCAACAAACATATGAAAAAATGTTCAACATCTCTTGCAATCAGAGAAATGTAAATCAAAACTACCCTAAGATTTCATCTCATACCAGTCAGAATGGCAATTATTAAGAATACAAACAACAATAAGTGTTTGAAAGGTTGTGGGGAAAAAGGCACGCTCATACATTGTTGGTGGAACTGCAAATTGGTACAACAAATCTGGAAAGCAGTATGGAGATTCCTTAGAAAACTTGGAATGGAACCACCATTTGACCCAGCTATCCTAATCCTGGATTTATATCCAGAAGACTTAAAAACAGAATACTATAGTGCTGCAGCCACTTCAATGTTTATAGCAGCTCAATTCACAATAGCTAAACTGTGGAACCAACCTAGATGCCCTTCGATAGATGAATGGATAAAGAAACTGTAGTATATATACACAATGGACTATTACTCAGCAATAAGACAGAATAAAATTATGGCATTTGCAGGTAAATGGATGGAGTTGGAGAATATCATGATAAGTGAAGTAAGTCAATCTCAGAAAACCAAATATCGAATGTACTCATTGATAAATGAATGCTGATCCATAATGTGAGAAAGGACATGGGAACAATGGGGGAACTCTGTTCACAGGGGTATAAGGGAGGAAGGGACATGGGGACAGTAAAGGTGGTGGAGTATGATGGCCCTCATAGTCCTAGCTTTATGTATGACTGCATGTATATTGTGATTCTATATCATAACCAGAGAAATAAAATGTTATCCTCCATCTGTGTACAATGAATCAAATTGCTCTCTGATATCATGTAAACCTAAATAGAACAAATAAATAAATTAAATATGGAAAAGAAATAAAGTATATGCCTCTCTGTTATTCCTCCAGGCTCCAAATATATTCTTAGATAATAAACAAGGATCCTTTTAGTGTATTTTTATATGTTTCATAGGAATCATGAAATTTATATTTCAAATTATATTTTAATAAGCTTTGTCCATTATTGAAACAAACCCAGATTTTTTATTAATGGCCAAGAAACTGTATATTTGTAAGGGATTAGAAGGGAACTTCCCAAATTTGAATTACAAGTGAAAACTGCAATGATAGATTAAGACTATCCTTAGTGCTAATAATTTTATTTCCCATATCTCTTATGATATTGGTAGCAAATTTTCTGTGGGAAAGGGTGGAAAGAGAAGAGAATTGCAGGAAATCCATTAAACAAATAAATTTTGTTTAATTCTGTTTTCTGCCCTTTTCTGTATTCATAAGTACTATTCAGAATGTCTATTTGGAATGAAGCCAGAAATTCAAGCATGAATTTCTATGACAACCAATTAAGCATCTTTCAGCCAAGCCATGATTACCACTGCAAAATTATTCTAAGTTACCTAGTAATAAAGGAGATTGGATTCTGTCACAGGTTACAATTATTATTTTTTTAAACAAGCTCTATGTTGGGGACTTAATTAGAACAAGATATATCTCATACTTTCACAATTATGTCAAAATGGATTCTACTGTCATTTGTAACTAAAAAGAACCAATAAAATGAATTTATACATAAAAAGTGAAAAAAATTTTCACAAAAATATAAAAGCTCTGAGTGTAGGGAGGTCATTGGTGTGTTTCCCCAGAAACAAATCCATGGAAAAGGATGGCTTTTAGATAAATGGTTTATTTAATTTTTCATAAAGACACATGATCTTAAAGTTCCCAAGCATTAGGTAATGATAAGGAAACAGTAACACCCATTACTCAGGTTTGATCAGTATGTATTGTATGCATTTGTTGAAACATTACATTCTGTCAGAGGTTGCAATTATTATTTAAAAAAATAGATACAATTATTAGATATTAGTGATAAGTTGACCTCCCTGATTTTGTCATTCACACTATGTACATGGGTTAGGTTGTCATGCTGTGGCCTACAAATTTGTAAAATTAAATTAATCGTATTAAAAAAGAAACATTGTCTACACTGCAGCATTTTAGAGAATAAAAGCTCCTGTGACAAAAGAGTCATATCAGTACTAAGTTTCTTTTACTGGGCAGAGATTAGGGTTGGTTTAGTAAGACAAAAACCTGTGCCTCTCATAATTCATTAGCTTAATTCTACACACTTTTCTTTAAAAATTAAATGTCCTAGGATGTTTAATTCTCCACTAAAAAGCTAATGATTAAGGATTAAGGTGAATTTCCTAGACTGCTACTGGGCTAAGAATTGTTTAACATCCTTTACATGAAATCATCTATTTTATTTACTTTGATCATTTGATCAAATTACTATATTTAAATCATTAACAAAACTGAGAGGTAAAACTATCTACTTCTATGCATATAAGAAATAAGTCGATTTGTCATCCTCAGAATGTTTTTCAGAGACTAGAACAAATCCCTTCTGTTGGACCAAATCATTCCTTATATATCTAACTTCACACAGTCTCATGGCCTTCTAAATTTTTATAGGGAAATATAACTTCACATTGCTTCTGTACAGAGTCCAGTCATCATAAGCATAGAGTTGACATTTTTTTTTTTTTTGGAAATTCATCATTTTTCAGGCATTGCTTTAAGTAATAGTATTGACTTGCTTAATCTTTCCAACAATCAATATTATAATCTCCAATTTACATACCAGAAAATCAAAGCTCAAAATATGGTAAATATCTCATACAAGATTACTGTATCAATATGTGGCAGAAACAGTTCAAACACGAACCATGTTTTTATACACCTCATACTGTATTATACAACAAAAAAAATCTTATGTCTGTATTGGTCAGAATATATAGTGAAATACTTTGATTATATTATTCATAAGATTAAATAATGAATAAACAAGTAGAAAGGGATTCAAATAAGGAAAAATTATTTTCAAAAGGCAACAAAAGTCAACATAAAAGATCAGATGTTATCTTAATTTTCTATTTTCCTCAGCCATGATATATATATATATATATATATATATAAAAGCAAAATAAAACAGATTTTTATGTGATGAAGACAAAGATAAAATACTGTGTGAGTCAGCTGGATTAAGAGCAAAGATAGTTCTACATAGGTAGGAGCTCTGTCTAATGACGATGAGAACTAGATAGAACTGCATTTCTAGTGAAAGATGCATGCATTTAGATTGAAATAAAAATGTAAAAATTGATCAGTTTACACAATTTTAAGTTTTTTATTTATGATTTCAAGATCTGGGTATAATTCAAATTTACACATCCAACATATAACTCAAAATCCCTTAGAGAGTAAAATATGTTAATAAATATTTATTGTATTTATTAATGGTTATGATATTTTACCTCTACAAAGAAGAAAATAAATAATAACTTAAGGATATATTTATATACTCATTTATAAATAAAATAAGAAAGTTATCATTGTCTAGGTATTAGTAATTTATCTAAAAATGTTGTGTTCTGTGAACCTTAAAATGCTGATTTACATATTTAGCACTGCTATCTGAAATATACTTGGAATATTCATACTGAACTGGAGAAAGGAAGAGCAGAGCTGATTAAATATGTGATATCTGTAGAGGAACAACAGAAATGAAATGCAAATTTAAAAGTATTAATGTTTTTGATCATGCTAAGTTGACAGAAGATGCAAACAGACTCCAGGGTGGAGAGAGGAGAGGTATAGAGCTTAAATAAACAGTAAAAATGACTACTGAATTAAGATTAGTTATAACGTGAAGAATAAAGCTGGCAAGAGACTGCAGAATTCATAATATATAGCAGCATAGCTCTGGGTCCTCCAGACGTTCATTTGAATGCCAGCCCACCCAAGGACCTGGCTTTCTGACACTGGGCAAAAAAAATCTCTAGAAATCCCAGTATTCTCTTCTGTAGGATGGTGATCACTGAAGAGCCTCTCTTGTTGGCTAGTTGTATAAATTTTGAAAGGTAAGCATGGGAAGTACCTAAAGAGTTATCTAGCATGATATTAGCTGTTGCTGTTTTGTTTTACTTCTTAGATGAAAGAAAAAAATGTGCCAATTAGGAAATAATTACAGTGAAAAAAAATGAAGAGTTACTTTGCTCTTAGATGAAACAGAGAGTACTTCCCTATAATGAAACATTTCAAATCACCTATAAAACAGGAATACAGAAAAAAATGCTTGGCCAAATATCAGTTGAATATAAAAAATTCAATTATTTTTAAAAGGCTATAAAATTTTAAATGTTAGTAGTACCAAACATTGATAAAAGGAAATTAGTTTACAAAATTTGTTCAAAAAAGTTACAACAGATACACATACAAAGGTTACACATATGTATGCATCACTATATATATGTATATTTCATATATATATATGAAAGCATAATTATATATATTTATAAACCAGCTCCATAATACTTCCAATACTTCCCCAAGGTATCATATAGGATTTCACCATATAAGCTGGTTTCGTTTTATAGTGGATAAAACTACCATTCTGAACCTTTGCTTTGGGCTCAGCTTTGCAAACTCCTTGGAAAATGTTTTATTAACATATACCACATATAATAAAAATAGAAGATTGAATATGCTTAGAAATTTGGACTTGTGTTCAGAGGTGACTGCCTTCAGCATAATAACAGCATCCTTCCTCTTCCTATAACTGCTGCCTCTTATGCCATGGATTCAAAATGAACTTAGTGTGGAGCAGGCCTGACCAAACATTTCCATTCTAGCTTGACCCCACTGCTAGAAGCAGAAATTCCTGGGAGATTCTAAGGTCATCAAACCCCAGCCAAATAACAGATTCACGAGCTAGGATAAGTAGCTGATATTTAAATCTATTAAATTTCAAAGTACTTTCTTATGCAATAAAAGCCCGCATATATATGTATATTTTAATTCTAGAGTTAGATACAACTCTGATCATTTAGGCAAATGTTTGGCTATCACATTTCATAGTTTAGTCAGCTTTGCATCACTATGACAAAAATACCTGACAGGAACAACTTAGAGGAAGAAAATTTTATGTGACTCTCACAGTTTCCAAGGACTCAGTCCCCATAGAGAGCTGAGTGCATTGCTCTGGGCCCAAAGTGAAGCAGCACATCATGGTGAAAGCAGTTGATGGAGGAATGTTCCTTTGTTCCTGGTTGACCAGGAAGTAGAGGGAGTGGGAGGAAGGGACCTCAGGGAAGGCCAACTCTTCAGGGAACCCCAGTGACCCACTTGCTCCAGCCATGCCCCACCTGGCTAAAGTTTCCATATCCACTCCTTCCATTCAAACTAGGATGGACTGATTAGACTATAGCTCCCATAGTCCAATCATGTTATCTCTACTTATTCCTGTATCCACATAGGAGTGTTTGGGGGACACTTCATATACAAACCATAATGAATAGCATATAAAATAGATGTTTCATGGCATAAAGTAATAGGTTTAGAAATGTTATTTTTAAATTAAGAAAATAATCAAAACCTGGAAGTCACTGGCATGACTGGACACCAAAAGATCCAATGTCTTTATACCAGAAACCAAAGCATATGATATTGTGGTTAAAAAAATATTTTTCTGATTAGTTGAATCTAAAGAAATCTGAAAATCTGCAATCTATAATAATAGATTAATATTTAAAAAGGTAGATATTGAATATTTGATATATACTAAAGAATTTAGTCTAAGGAAATCAACAACTTCCAAAATTGGGGACAAAAAAAACCACATTTTTTCTTCAAAATCAAGCAATGCTTCCTAAGTGGTCCTATTCACTGTATATGTGGCTATCAGAACTCAGCACAAGTGTATGCACATTCAGACTTTTGAAACTGAAATGCAATATGTAGCAACAATGATTCAGAGACCAGATTTAGAAGAACATTCAAAGTTGTATTTTCAAAAGAGAAAACACATTTTCACTTATACAAACTATTCTAAGATTACATAGAAAAGTTCATTAATTCACAAAAATGTGAAAATAGCAGGTAGAAAACACAATGATATTAAAGATATAAATAAGGAAATGTTGGCATTGATTTATGGGGAAAATCATGTTTTAAGAAGGTAATAAATAAAAGTAAAACTAGTAGAAATGTAGTAAATGTGTGTGTGGCTGAGGTGCTTTTGAGTTATTGAAAAAGAGAGTAATTTGATAATTTCTCTCCTATTCCTGGCATTGGGAAGAGTAGCTCACATGTCTCAGTCCAGACTGTTGAGTCCAAACTTACCTCTTCTGAGCACAGATGAATTTAGTATTTCTGTGGCAGTCTCTGCTAGACATCTGTGTGGAAACATTCTCATTTTATATTACCTTCTCTCCCAGTGAAGTGATCTTCATATCTTTACATCTAAAAAAAATATTTCTAACTTTCTTTTATTTTTTAAAATAAATTTTATTGTGTAAAAAAAAAGAGTACCATATCTTATTTCTAGAAGCAATTTTCTCCAGCATTCTATATATTATTCTTTGATGCAGTAAAAATAAAAATAAAAGGAACTTCATCATAGCATTGAGTAGCATGGACATTTGACATAAAAGATTCAATGTGGTAGGATGCCTATAATCCCAATGGCTTGGGAAGGAGCTGAGGCAGGATGATTGCTAGTTAAAAGCCAGCCTCAGCAACCAGGTAATTTAGGGAGATCCTGTCTCAAAATGAAAAGTAAAAATAAAAAATAAAAAAACAGCTGGGGATGTGGCTCAGTGGTTAAGTGCCCATGGTTTCAATCCCTGGTACCAAAATAAATAGATGATAGATAGATAGATAGATAGATAGATAGATAGATAGATAGATCGATCGATCGATCAGTGTTGGGACATGGAATACTTAGTGGTAATGGTAGCCTCCATTTTCAGAGTAAAACTTAGAACACCTTACTAGAAAAGGGGAAAATTACTGAAGTTTATGTCAGGTTAAAGACTCCAGTGAAAGAGATATGTATATAGTTCAGTGATAATGTGCTTGCCTAATATGTGTGAAGCCCTGGATTGAATCTCTGGCATGTATGCGTGTGCGCGCGCGCGCATACACACACACACACACACACACACAAAGAAGAAGAAAAAGAAAAGAAGGAAATAAGTAAAAAGAAAAAAAAAGACACTGATGAAGCAGAAATGTGAAATTACAAGACCTTTTGAAATATACAGGGAGATATTCAATCAAATTGCAAAAACAAATGAAAGTGAACTCAATGAGAATATTTAATATAGTATAAATATTTTTCCCCATAAACTTTGCCAAAATCAATATATAATTTCCTAGGCACAATCGCAGCAGATTTTATTATTGTTCCTTCTGTGTGTTGGTTGAAATCGCCATAGGTAGAATCAATGGATTAGCTCAATGTACACAGTGGAAGGGCTCAGGAGGCTCCAGGAAGGCAGCCTTGGTTTGAGGCAGACACCTCAGCATCCTCTTTTGGTTAAGAACTTGAATTTGGAACTCAGATTTCTCTGGGTTCCAGTGCAGTGTACCATAGCTTTCTTACTGTGTCAATTTTTCTCAAATTGCTTAGATTTTTGTGCCTTTGTTTCTTTTATCACAAAAATTGGAGCAACAATATTGCTGATTTTAATAAGCAGTTAGGAAGATTAAATAAGCTATTACTACTAAAAAAAATTAGCAAAAGCCCCAAACATAACAAATAAGCAATGTTTAATTATCTTCTAAATACATTACTATTTAAGAAAATAAGCTATGTTTGTTACAGCATGAGTATCCTAAATAAACTTTGAATATTTTAATTTTCTTTGGTGAAAAAAATTCCACAAATGAATGAATAATGTTTCTAATGTGATAATGAATACAATATTAAACAAAATGCTTTGGAATGTATGGGAGAACCTCTTAAGAAAATATTTATTATAAAATGTTAAGTCAACTTAAACACATGAACAATATGCCCATAGCATGAAGACAATTTTCAGAAAGGTCTTAACTTGTGATTTTAAATGAAAATGAGAACTGGAAAGGGACATTTCTCCATAGAAAGATAATTTTCTGCTGACTTTTTCTATGTGTGGCACATTTAACTGGGGATGTGTCTTACTTCTAGCCACTCAAAGGACCCACTGGATACATATACCCTCTGAGGTTCTGAATAAATAGGTCAATCATTGGGAGAACCATTTATATTTGTTTCTAGTACCTCCTTAATGTTGCCCTATACTTTCTGTGTGTATTTCATTGTATCATAGATATTGAAAAGAGAAAAGCATTTCATTGTTTGAGCTTAGAATCACTGAAAACACTACTTTATAACAATTTTCAGTAATTTCAGTAGAATTATTTTTGATATTAGAAAATACATAAACATTTGTTTTAAAAGTTTCAGCATATAAACTTTTTTTCAAAGAGATTTAACACACATCAGTAATTATGGGTTAGTTACTATAATTTATGAGTATTATATATTTTGAAAGTGATGTTTCTTTTCTGTTCTGTCAGATAAGATTCAGGTGTTTTAATATAATAGTTGCTATTCATTTGAATTAAAATTCAGATAAATACTTCATAAATAATGTGAAAATACTTTACTCCATCATGAACAATTGATTGTAGGTTAGAAGGTCAAGATTTTTAATATTTTTCCTCTTTTTAATTTTATACATATCCACCTTATAAGAAAGGTGGGGGTTTTTAGCAAAAAAAAAGTTTCATAGCTTAATGGGGTACATAAAATCTGATCCTATTAAAAACTTTCAGTAACTATTCTAATAGCATAAAAAATTTTAGTTATTTTATTTCAGAAAAAGAATAAGAGGGACAAGGTAATTTCTGGAAAGTCAAGATGACATCAGGAAAGAATAAACTGAATGCCATATACCTGACTTATTATTTAAGACAGTTTAGAGAGAATAGAAGGCTTTATCACTCTGGATTCATTGCATATGAACCGAGTGTCAGATATCCCATTTTATCTCAGTATAGATATTTTCTCTTCATTCATATTTTTATTGCTATTCATATCCATATCCCCTGGTCTTCAACATTTGTCCTAAGTAAGATGACCATTTTCCAAGTTCTTTCAAATACTTCTTTTGGCATTTTTGCTCATTCTCCCATATGTCCATTCAAAAGCATGGGCATATGAGAGAAAAATGGGCATAAAATGAAGAGAAGATAATAAAGAATTGGAAAGAATGCCTATGTAAAATTCCCACATAGTAGATAAAAAAATAATTTATATTTGACAAGCCATGATATATAGTAGTCCAGAAAATTTGCTACATGGATTGTCAAAAACAACAGAATGTTCAATTTATTTTGAGGCTCTGTAAACTTGTTTTTCTTCAGGCAAGAAGAATCTAACAGCCATACAAAATAAAGATTATGAAAGTAAAGAGTTTCTTTCACAGTAATCCTGTACTAGAAAATCAGATGGTGCTACTTTTTTTCCACAACCATCTTAATGGCACTGTTCACAAAGTGAACAAATCCATCCTCACCCATATTAATAATTATTTGGCATGCCTTCAAGTCCAACTCTTATTCAAATCACCGTAGTTTTTCTATTCCACACACAATCTCGGTGAACATTCATAGCACTGCATTTTGTCAACAGAAGATGAAGCATTTAATTGTATGTGATTTGGCTTTTTGCACAGACCATAAACAATAGGGCCAGCACTCAATACCCTCCTTATGACCAATCTTTCTTATTGTATGTGCTTATCTTTTCTTCATGCCATTTTATCTGCTATCTTCTCATGTCATCTGATCCCCAAAATATATACATACAGATAATACACATAGACTTCTTTGAGTCATCTTGGTCAGCTAGATATATTCACTATATGTATTGAAGAGGTGCTTCACCTCCAGGTTGTCTAACCAGCCCCTCATGTCTTTCTTCAAGTGAAAAATCTGCCTTTTATCCTTTATGAACAACACAAGAGAGATAATTTCTCTCTTGCCTATGTGAGGCTACAAGGAGCAGAAGGCCATCTGCAAACCCAGAAGTGTGCTTTATCCAAATATGAGATGTACCAACATCTTTAAATTGGAGTTTTGAGCCTCCATAAATGTGATAAATACATATTTGTAGTTTAAATTGCCTGATCTGTGCTAACATGTTATAGCAGCCTGAAGTAGCTAAGACGGATGAGGACAATAAAAATTTGGATTTTAAAGTGAAAAACAGTAAAATGGTGGAATAGAAAACACCAGTCTTCCTACCCCCATGGAATAATTAGACAGCTATTGGTTAATGAAAATAGCCTTTTGAGGGTTTAAGAATCCAGTTAAGTATGTGCAACAACACAATAGAGAAAAACTGGAGAATAACCATGCAGAAAAACTGCTGGGAAAATTGACATACCTAAGACATTTAAAGAATGAGTAGGGGATATCAGAATCAGTTATACAATGAGTGCCACTGTTATCCTAAGTGGAACACTTTAAAAATAACACTAGTACCTTTCAGTACCGAAGTAACCAACAGCCATGGCTATTGCAAATTACAAGGAGAGGGAGGCACTACAGGGCAGCCACTTCCTTCCACATCTACATGTTCTTTGGATAATGGCTCTGTGACCACACCCCATTCAACAGCACTGCAGAAGCTAAGCCACTGATGAGCTAGCAATGCTCGGGGACCTGGAGCCACAATCATTCTGCAGGCACACTTGTTATACATCCAAGCTCTGCTACAACTCTGTGAGTGCCAATACCTCTGACATAAGCAACCACCATAGCAATCTACCCTAATTCCAACACTGGAGCCCTCCATGTTCCAGAATTATTCTGGTGATCTCTATCAGGTTTGTCCATACCTAAGATCCTAGACACACCACCGCAATATGTATAACTGAATTCCAGCCTGCCAAAAAGCAGTAACCCTGAACAAATATTTGCTCTGGTTTTTTGGTTCATAGCCATTTCATGATTGTCTAGAGGTCACACACCATCACCAATGCAACAGTGAAGACCTGTGCACAAGCATTGGAGCTCTGGTTTCTTCATGTACACCTGCACTCTGAACCACCAGTCTGTGGCACATCAGACATTGGTGCCACAGCCACTGAGAATGTGCTTGTGAGATAAATCCAATGCCAAAGGGGATTCCCTCAAACAAAATTCTCCCATGGGAGAGAAAGAGAGAAGGATTCTAGCAGCCTTCCCCACTGACCAAACCAAGAGCCCTCACCCCTACTACAGACACCTTGGCTATGGTTACCAAGATTCATAAACTCTTTTTTGATGCTGACCTCAGTTTACAGAGTATCACAGAGAGTGCCACAGAACTGATTGTTCTGGAGCCAGAACTTGCATATCCTACCCAATTAACATCCTCACATGCAATTATAGATGTGGGTGAAACTAGTGTATAAATTCTGGAACAGTTGACTGCTAATTCAAATGCTCAAACATCAATGTAAGACAAAAAGAAACATGAACAAAAGGACACCTGTAACTATAAAAAGGATGAAAAAATTTCTCCATAACTAACACCAAAGGGATGGACAGCTCTGAATCACCCAACAAGAAATGAAATAGATAGACATTTTTTAAAATGTTAAGAAATCAACACATGCATTGAATGAAAAGTTCAACAAAAAGATGTAAATAAAATTTTGAAGTTGAAGAATGCAATGAAAGATAAAAAAAAAGTAACATACAATTTCATCCACAGAACAAGTGGAAGAAAGAATCTGTGAACTCAAACATACAACATTTTGAAAATGTGCAGAGAAAAAAATGTGAAAAGAATAAATAGGAAAGAGAAAGGTGTCCACATGATTTAAGAAAGAGCATCTAGAAAGCTAATTTTCACATTTTAGGTACAAAAGAATAAGATAAATGGACAAAAACTAGCTTAAAAATAATGACTGAGAACTTCCTAAAAAAGGGAGAAAATATGAATATCCAGGCACATGAAGTTTAAAAATCTTTATTAAGTTTAACCAAAAGATTGCTTCATCAAGAGATATCACAAACATAGTCAAAATACATAGTAATCACCTGGAAAGTAGTATGCTGATTCCTCAAAAGACTAGGAATAGAACCACCATATGACCCAGCTATAACTCCCCAGTTATCATTGAGATATATGTATACACACACACACACACACACACACACACACACACACACACACATAAATGGAGTACTACAGAGCCATACAGAATGGCAATGTTATGTATAATTAAAAAGAACCAAAAAAAAAAAAAAAGAAAGAGACAAATATATACAGCAAAACAGAGAAACTTGAAAGAAACAAATAAAAAGAAGTCCCTCACATACAAAGTGATCTCTATAAGGTTATCAGATTCTATAACAGAAACTTTGCAAGCCAAAAAAGAATGCAATGATAACTTTAAAGCATTAAGGGTAAAAAAGAAACAAAAAACTGGCAACCATAAATATGTTACCTGGTAAAATTGTACTTCAGAAATGAGAAGATTATAAATATGTATGTTTCCAGAAAAAAGATAGGGATATTAATTGAAATCTTAGAAAAAAAATGCTTAGAAACTTCACAAGAAATGCCAAGAGGAATTCAAGGATTTTTTATGTGTATTATAACTACTAATATTACCATGTTGAGAATTAAAATTGAGAAGATTTAAAACACAGGAACATATGAGCACTACCACATTGCATAGGCTATAGAAAGCTCTGTGAACTCACGAAAGGCTGAGAGTGAAATGACATATAATATCTCAGTGTTATAATAAAATGGTTTTGATCTTATGGGTTCCCTGAAAATGTCCCAGAAACCCTTGCAGTGTGTGTCACACCTTGAGATTCTCTGCTTGTACAACAAAGAAATTGAACAAGTAACAACATGCAAAAATGTGGATTAGATTGCCAAATTAATACACATGCTTAAAACTAAAGACGGTATACTGTATGACCCCATTTATATAAAAAGTTCAGGGACAGGGAAAACTATGCTGTTAGAAGTCAGCATAATGGTAGCAGTAGTTGGGGAGTATGATTAACAAGTGGCAGAACAGGGCTTCTGTGGTGCCCTCAATTCTTTGTTTCTTAATTTGGATGATGGTTATGCAGGTGTGCTGAGTTTGTGAAGATTTGTACACCTTGTAAAACCTTTCAGTTGTAACACTTTTCTGTACACATATTACACTTTAATAAAAATCAAAACAAATGAACAAAAATATAATTTAAATAAATAGGCATAAAGAAGTATTCTATATGAATGATCATCGCAATAATATTCAAGGTAAAATAAATTTAAACATGCTTAAACTGACAAATAGCTAAACAAAATGCCATATAGTCATACAATGAAGTATTACTCAGTCATGAATGAGTAATGAAGTATTACTCAGCCATGAATGAAGTATTGATTGATGCTATGACATGTTAAAAATGTACTAAGGTAAATAAACCAGGCACATATTTTTCATTACAATTGTTCTTGTATGAGATGTCCTTAATAAACACATCTGTAGATATAGAATATAGATTAAGATTGCTTTGGGCTAAGAAATATATAATCCATGTGGTGATGGCTAAAGAAAGGGTTTCTTTTGGAATGATATGAATATTCTAAAATTAGTTAAAGTGATGATCTGAATAATAGTAAAAAGTACCAAAAAAATCAAATTGTACATGTCAAATGTGTGAATTATATCTCAGTAAAGCTGTTATCAACAACAAAGCATATAGTTCTTACATTAATTTAACTGTTTCTGAAAAATAACTTCAGATTTATCTGAAATGTGAAACTGAAATTTGATGCATTTTAAAATAATTTGTTTTCTGATGATAATTAGCTGCTTTAACAACAAATTCTTCTGTTTAGGGTGCTCATTAAAACACTAGTTCTAGGCTGCTCTATCCTAGACTATATCAAGTAGAATATCTGTAATATTTGCTGTCCTGTTTAGTAGTTTCTTTTTATTCTGTTTGTGTTTCTATTATTTCTCGTGTTTAATTTCTTGATGTGTAAGTTCTTTAGATCTTCTATAACATTGGGGAATTTCCTAAAGTCTAGACATGTCTAATTCACATGATTATGTTCAATCGTTAGCTGTTCTCACTCCCTCCTACTCTTTCAGAAATCTTCGTTGCAGAGTACAATGAGAATTAAATATTATTTTGTTCAAAATATTCACAGTATTTTTGTATCCCCTCACTTACTCTCCTACCTTGACTTTAATGAAGTGAAAATTCCAACTGTAATCTGGCTTTTGTTAACAATTTCATAAATGCAACAGAACATATTTGCCATGAACATAAGTTGCATTGATATTTGAGGTAGTTTAATTCATAAAAAAGGATAATGTCTATGCAAGGATTAAAAACTGATACATATCTGAAATCAAAGAATTTGATGATTACTATGGAATGCATTTAAAAACTAATGAGTAACCTGGTGTGAATTAATTAGCTATTTTATTTCTCTCTCTCTCTCTCTCTCTCTCTCTCTATATATATATATATATATATATATACTCTCTATATATATACTCCATTTACTTAGGTGTGTTTCCATATTACTTTATATTGTTAATATATTTACTTTTCTGAATTTAGGATTTCAGAACTGAAGACTACTAAAAACTTGCTACAAAGATGTTGTCTTCAGATATCACTAGTACTACATGTACAAAAGACATAGTTTAGTTTGTAGCTTGCTTCAGTAAGAAATAACATTACCTGTGGAGGGCTTTGATACTATGTCCAAAGGGAAAAGACAGGTCAGATTTATTAATATTATGACTTCAGATTTATTGAGATATTATTGACAAATAAGCATTGTAAATATTGAAGGCTTTTATACACATATACACTGCAAAGTAATCACAATGTGGTAACTTATCACCTCATATATTCACCATATTTTCTTTATTCATTGTAAGAACATTTCATATCTTAGCTAATTTCAAATGTACAATACAGATCTGTGCACCACATTTACCACGCTGTAACATTTGTTCTCCAGAATTAATCTATTGAAGTTTAGGATAAGGCAAATATTTTATTGTGTAAGCATTGGTTCAGTTTTGGAAGAATCATAACGTTATAGTTTATAATTGAAGAAACAATAGGAAAAGTCTGAGGACAAGAAACAAATAGTTTTGGATGTCTGCTGATTCTGTTAATGAGTTGAAAAGTCAACACATTCCTGTAATGAAATTTAAAGTTTATTTATTAAGTAAGGGTCTCCTTGAATTGTAAAACTAAGGTAAGAAAAATAAAAGTCACAATGACATAGACAGCAAGCTGTTTGAAGGCATATCTCTATGTCTTCTGTGTTCCCACAGAGGAGTCACTAGACCTTTCTCGTGCATCTCTGAATCTTTATTATTATTATTATTATTTATTTATTTATTTATTTTGGTACTAGAGATTGAACTCAGGGGTACTCAACCACTGAGCCACATCCCCAGCCCTATTTTGTGTTTTATATAGAGACAGGGTCTCACTGACTTGCTCAGCACCTCCCCATTGCTGAGGCTGGCTTTGAATTCGCAATTCTCCTGTCTCAACCTGGTTAAGTGCTGGGATTATAGGCTTGCACCACCATGCCTGGCTTCTGAATCATATTATTAATGACAACTTAAAAGTAAAAGAAATTATAATTATTTCTTTCTAGAGAACAGAAGGAAAAATTTTGAACAGAAATATTTTTAGAGAAGGAGAATCTAAGATGGCAGCCTAGATGGACACTGGGTTCCTAGGCTCTCCTTGACCTGGGATTAAAGCAGTGAGAATACTGTTTCTCTGAGAGTATTAGAGGACCCCAACAACTGCCTTCAAGCAGGAATTCCAGTCACATGCCCATGTGATCTCCAGACCCCAGCATTTGCACAGGATCCTGGCTGCTTGCCCACGTAGGACCTAATTCCACACAGGAGCCAACACCATACAGGATCTCTGATTGCCCACTCATATGGGAGCCCTGGATCCTGCACAGAACCCCTGGCTTTGGATCCCGTGTGGACCTCTATCTACCAGCCTGGAGTTTCCCCATTCTCCTGCACCTGGGGACAATAGACAGGATCTGGAGGCAGCCTCCTACTCTAACACAGCAAGTCACAGAGCTGCCTCTGTGAACACATCACGCAATGATACTGCCCAGCAAAAACCTCCATTGTGGGACACCTTCACGGCCATCTTGGGCCTGAGGGGGAAGATACGAATAAACAGGCAAATTTACCTACTGGATAAAATGGCAAGCAATCCTTTTTATTTACCTTGAGGTTTTTTTTTCCTATTATCTTTTTTATTTCTTTTTCTTCTTTTCTCTATCTTGCTCTTTTCCCACCCTCACATCCCCAACTTTTGTGAAATCAAGTAGTTTTTATGTATTAGGCTACTGAGGACTGGGATATCTGATTAGTATATTACAGTTTTATTATATGGTCTCATATCTTCTAGTTTTATGTTTTTTCATTTTCTTAATTTTTATGTTTCCTTGTTTGTTGTACTCTGTTTTCTTCCTACTTATTTCCCCCAAATCTCTTTCTCTCTTTTGTACTACTAGCCAACTTCTTTAGGATTCTTCCTTCATGATTTCTAAGATCTAATAACTTTATATTCTCATTTCCTACCTCCGTAACATCTCATCGTACACCCCATCCCTGATTCTCTCTAGTCCACCAGCAGAAACTGTAGACCACTTTGCAAACAATTGTATACATTGTAGATACTAATTGAACTCATAATGTCTGTATATTATGACAAAGTCATAAATGTCCTATTAGGAGCTACTTGGTTTAAAGCTATATATTGTTTGTATTAGGATCTGTTAATATTGGTCTCCCCCTTATAGGAGAGGTATTGGAAGCCTGCATGGAATCTATAAGCCTATTGGATAAAAACTGTAACACCTTGGATCTGCAGTTATAGAAGGGAAGACACATGAACAACATAAATAAACAAGGAAAAAAGTGCCCCAATCAAACCAAGATACTACATTATTAGAATTCATGGTCAGCACAGAAGAAATGTCAGTGAAGGAATTCAAGAGGTACATAATTAAAATGTTCTGTGAATTAAAGAATGATATGAGAGCAAACACAGGAAGTAAAAGAACATTTTGATAAAGAGCTACACAGGCAAATACAGGAAGCAAAAGATTACTTCAATGAGGAGATAGAAAGATTTTCTATTTCTATTTCTGAAAGAAAATCAAACAGGAATTCTCAAAATTACAGAAATAATAAATCAAATTAAAACTCAATAGAAAGCATTACCAAAAGATTAGAACAGAGGACAGAACCTCAGACAATAAAGACAAAATATATAATCTTGAAAACAGAGTTGATCAAAAGTGAAGATGGTAAGAAACCATGAGCAGAACATCCAAGTAACATGAAAAAACAAACTTAAGAATTTTGGGGATGGAGGAAGACATAGAACTTTAAACCAAAGGAATGAAAAATCTATTCAATAAAATAATACCAGAAAAATGTTCAAATAAAAAGAACAAATTGAATAATTAAATATAAGAGGCTTATAGGACACCAAATGTACAAAATTACAACAGATCTACACTAAGGCACATTATAATGAAAATGCCTAGTATATAGAATAAGGAAAGAATATTAAAAGCCACAAGATAAAGTAATCAGATTACATATAGGGGGAAACCAATTAGGATATCTGCAGACTTCTCAACCCAGACCCTTAAATCTAGAAGATGTTGGAACAACATATACCAAGCTCTGAAAGACAATGGATGCCAACCAAGAATCTTATATTCAGGGAAATTGTTTTAGATTTGATGATAAAATAAAAACTTTACAAGATAAACAAAAGTTAAAAAACTTACATCAAGAAAGCCTGCATTACAGAATATTCTTGGCAAAATATTCCATGAGGAGGAAATAAAAAACAACAATGAAAACCTAAAAAGGGAGGAACTACATTAAAGAAAAGGCCAATTAAAGGAGAAACTTAGTCAAGTTAAAAACTAAAAATAACCCAAAAAGTCAGGGAAAACAAGCCATGTATTAATAATAACCCTGAATGTGAGTAGCCTAAACTCATCAGTTAAAAGACATAGACTGTCAGATTGGATTTTAAAAAAAAAGACCCAACAATATGCTGCCTTCAAGAGACTCATCTCACAGGAACAGACATCCACAGACTAAAGGTGAAAGGATGGGAAAAAATGTAGCACATACATGGACTGCATAAACAAGCAGGGGTTTCCATTCTCATATCAGATAAAGAGGGATAAATAAGGTCATTTCATACTGCTTAAGAAAATCAAACATAAATAAGACATAACAATCTTAAATATCTGTGCCCCAAACAATGGGGTATCTATGTATGTCAAACAAACCCTTCTCAATTTTGAGAATAAAATAGACCAACACAATAATACTGGGTGACTTTAACACCACTGGATAGATATTCCAAATAAAAAATAACAAAGAAACTACAGAACTCAATAAAACAATCAATAATCTGGACTTAACAGACATATAGACTATTTCATCCTTCAACAAGTGAATACACTTTTTTATCAGCAGCACATGGATTCTTCTCCAAAATAGATCATATGCTATGCCCCAAAGCTAGTCTTAACAAATATTAAAAAATAGAGACATTAACCTGCATTCTAGCTGATGATAATGAAATTAAATTAGAAATCAATGACAGATTAAAAAATAGCAGCCTTAGCAATGGCGAGGCATTAAACAGCTCAGTGAGACCCTGTCTCCAAATAAAACATAAAATAGGGCTGGGGATGTGGCTCAGTAGTCAAATACCCTGAGTTTAATCCCTGGTACTAAAAAAATAGAAGTTACTCCAACACCTGGAGACTCAATAATATGCTATTGAATTACACATGGATAAAAAAAGACATTAGGGAGGAGATAAAAACTATTCTTAGAAGTAAATGAGAACTCCACTACAATATATTAAAATCTCTGGGACACTATGAAGGCAGTGCTAAGAGGTGAAAGACCTCTACAATGAGAACTACAGGACACTAAAGAAAGAAATTGAAGAAGACTTTAGAAGATGGAAAGATCTCCTATGCTCTTGGATAGACAGAATCAATATTGTCAAAATGGCCATACAAGGCAAAGTACTATACAGAATCAATGTGATCCCAATTAAAACCCAATGTCATTACTAATAGAAATAGAAAAAGCACTTATAAAATTTATTTGGAAAAATAAGAGACCCAGAATAGTCAAAGCAATCCTTAGCAAAAAGAGTCTTGTACTAGACAAAGGTGCCAAATATATACATTGGAGAAAAGATGTCCTCTTCAAAAATGGTGCTGAGAAAACTGGAAATCCATATGCAGCAAAATGAAACTAAACTCCTATCTCTCACCATGCACAAAACTGAAATCAAAGTGGACCAAGGACCTAGAAATTAGACCCTACTCCTAATAGAAGAAAAAGTAGGCCCAAATCTTCATCATGACGGCTTAGGACCTTACTTCCTTAACAAGATTCCTATAGCACAAGAAGTAAAATCAAGAATCAATAAATAGGATGGATTCAAATTAAAAAAGCTGCTTCTCAACAAAAGACACAATCAATGAGGTGAACAGAGAGCCCACATTTTGGGAACAAATTTTTGCCACACACACATCTTATAGGGCACTAATCTCCAGGATAAATAAAGAACTCAAAAAACTTAACATCTTATAGAGCACTAATCTCCAGGATAAATAAAGAACTCAAAAACCTTAACACCAAAGAAAAACAAAAACACAATCAATAAATGGGCTAAGGAGCTGAATAGAAACTTCTCAAAAGAAGATGTACAATCAATCAGAAAATATATGAAGAAATTTTCAAAATCTGTAGCAATTACAGAAATGCAAATCTAAACTCTAAAATTTCATCTCATGCCAGTCAGAATGGCAGTTATTGAGAATACAAGCAACAATAGGTGCTGGTGAGGATATGGGAAAAGAGGCACACTCAAACACATTGCTGGTGGGACTGCAAATTGGTGCAACCAATCTGGAAAGCAGTATGGAGATTCCTTAAAAAATTTGTAATGGAACCACCATTTGATCCAGCTATCCCATTCTTTGGTCTATACCCTAAAGACTTAAATCCAGCATACTACAGTAACACAGCCACTTCGAAGTTTATAGCAGCACAATTCACAATAGCTAAACCGTGGAACCAACCTAGATGCCCTTCAATAGATAAATAGATAAAGAAACTGTGGTATATATACAAAAAGGAATATTACTCGGCAATGAAAGAGAATACAATTATGACATTTGCAGGTAAATGGATAGAGTTGGAGAACATCATGCTAAGTGAAGTAAGCCAATCCAAAGCACCAAAGGCCAAATGGTTTCTCTGGTTAGTGGCTCCTGATACATAATGGCAGCGGGGGGTGGGGGGGGGTGGAGAGCATGGGAGAAATGGAGGAACTTTGGATAGGGCAAAGGGGAGGTAGGGGAAGGGAGGAAGCATGGGAGTAGCAAAGATTGTGGAATGAGATGGACATCTCTACCCTAGTTACATGTAAAAAGACATAAATGGTGTGATTCTATCTTGTTTACAACCAAAGAAATGGAAAATTGTGCTCCATATGTGTATTGTGACTTGAAATGTATTCTTTTATTTTAAAAATATAAACAAATAAATTTTAAAAAAAGAAATATTTTAGATAAATAAAATTGAAATATTAATTTTAAGGATGTATGTTGAAATGGTAAATCCTTAAATTTAATAATATAAAATATATTATCTATACTCAAAAACCATAAACCATGATTAAGAAACAAAAGTCTGTTCAAATTCAGTCTCAGAAAAAGTGAGGTGTTATGCAAATCAGTGAGACCCTGTCTCTAAAATACAAAACAGGGCTGAGGATTTGGCTCAATGGTCAAGTGCCCCTGAGTTAAATCCTGGTTACCCCCACCTCTCTAGAAAAGATACAAGAGTCTAGAGTCAGACCCTGTTGAAGTCTTAATTCTAACAAAATTCACTAATTTTGTTATTCCCTACTGATTAAATTATATAACTATAGTTCTTCATTTTATTTGTATGTATATATGTATTTTGTAAACTTGAGCAAAATAGCAGAAAATGCTCAGTTTTTATTGTTTTAAATAATATTATGTATATAAAATGCTCTCACCACATTTAGACAAGGTAGGTTTTGATAATAGCAGCACTGTATTATTAATACTTAATTATTATGTGTTATTCTTTGTTTTGAGATGGGATTTTGTTTTAGTTAAGAATAGAAAGAGATTCTCACTAAATAGGATGTTGAAATTAAGTGTAACTGGATTTTTGTCCTCCAGATACGTGTTCATATACAACTACCTGTCTTGTATTGAACTTACTTAAAGCATGTTATATATCCATCTGTTTCCATTAATGTTCCTTTAATAATCATTTGTTTTTGGATTTATAGGAGCCTTCAGGGAATGCCATGATGCTAATATGAGGGGAGGTTGCATATCACTTTGGAAATTATTCAACACTCAAAGTAGATATATACTAAAATATGCTGTCAGTGGGGAATTAGGGAACACCAAAAACTCTCTAAAGGAGGAAATATACATTTCTGAAACTGGAGTGAACGTATGATTTACATTCTTGTTCTTCTGAGTGGCCTCTGAGTTCTTGATAATGTTCCTGATGGTCTCTGGGTTCCTGATAATGATCTTTCCTTGGTGTTTTTGACAAAAGAATGCACCTTTAAAAACTAGAATAACAGCAAAATTCAAATCTGACCTTTCTTATATTTTGATGATTCCCTAAAAACCCTTTCTGTGCCATGTTTTGGTGTTTCCCTTGACTGATTAAAGTTTCTGGCTCATCTTGTTAATTATCAACTCTGTGGTAGAGATGCATCCTCCAAGTGGTTCTGGATTATTTGGAAAGACAATGAATGGGAACAAGATAGGTTGATCTCAAGTCACAACACATGTCTTTGAATTTTAAGATTTGGAACTAAAATCTGAGTGATTCTAAGTGAAGTATTCAGATTCCATACTACGTGAACCCACAAGTTTCAGCAAGGAGTTCTGTAATGGTGGCTTATTGGGAACCTGTCTTTCCTTTTGATAGATAATGAAAGGGCAATAAGAGTACTGTGGTCTGCTGTGGAATCACTTGTTATTTACGTATAAATGAAAAAAAATTATCTAAGAATTCACCAGAATATGAAAGGGGCAAATGAGCAATACCACAGGCTAGTCAGACACTGAATAGTAATAGAATTCTACATAATCTATGTGGAAAATTGGAATTGGTTGAGCCTTTTATTTAAAGAGATAACACTTCAGCCTAAAGACAATATAAAAAGAACCAAATAAAGACTGATTTTTAAAAGCCAAAATTAAAAATATAAGTGGGGCCTTAATTCTCTCTAAATTTATCTCTAATTCAATACAAATCAAATAAATATCTCACCAGTATTCTACTATTGATTTTTTAGGCATGCTCTCACATTCTTAAAGAAGATTAAAAGGGGCAAAAACAGTCAAGATCATTTCCAAAATGAGCAAAGTAATGAAATTATCCTACCAGCTGCCAAAGCTTATTGTGGTGCTCAATGTAACTAAGTAATTAGCAAAGTCTGTGATATTTGGATCAAGAATGGAAAGGCTAGATAGACAGATCCATGTTCAAACAGATAACTTTACACATCAGGTACGGAAAGAAGTATATTCAATGAACAAACTTTGAAAGTGGAGAGAAATTTGTTACAATGGATAGAAATATCAATAATACACTAAAGTACTCATAAACATAGCAATGCTAAATTGTAAAACTTTTTTAGAAGTGATGCCACAACTAAATGAGTCAGCTAGAAAACATTACCAGGTATATAACTAGTAAAGAATTATATTTCAAGCACTGAGGTGGTAGAGAATGTGTCTCTCATGAAGTCCTGGGTTCAATCGCCAGGACCGGACACAGGTACACTCACATAAAGAAGTGTTAGATTTCAAAATACATTAATAACCTTTAAATTTAACAAGAAAAAGGCAATCTCAGGAATAGAAATAAAAACCATAAGCACAAGGTGTTGGTTATTTTGATAATGAAACACAAAAGAGAAAACCTACTGGTCAAAAATATATACAAACATAAAAAGGAATATGTACAGAAAAACATAAATGTATACTATATATATGTACACATATATAAATATATACCTGTATAATATTGTGTAAGTATATATTTGTTTAATATTGTTTCTAAATATATATTTAAAAATGAATATCTTTACTCATGAATATATGCCTTTATAAAAATTAAACAGCAACTGAGTTCAAATAACTTTGGGTAGCAATTGGTAATGTCTAAATAAAAATAACACATATATTTAAATAAATATTTTCATTATTTTCCCTAAATTCTTGCCCATATACAAAAATATTATTTTTCACACTACAACATCATTCACAAAACACAGACACACACACAGATACACACAATAGCTTAATGAGCAACCCTAACAAAATCTAAGGTGGGAGCGTTTTACTCACCAAGTAAATAGAAAGAATAAATTGTTTCATAATTAAACAATGAGTATTATAGAGCAGTTAATTTTAATGGCATACGTCCAAATTATATAATAATAATCCTAGTTGAATATAATATCTATATAATAAAAATTTCATTTTGCTAGTTTCAAACATGGAAATCATCTTATGTATTTGAATTGGATATTACTTCATGAAGTAAGACTTACAAGATATACTAGGAATGATAAAGATAAGAAGGAAGATACTGGTGCTTTTATTGAGCAAAAGAGATATATGCAGAGGGCTTCAAATTAATATCTATACATATTTACATGTTTTAAATTGATCTAAAAGATAAAATATTTGTAATAGATTGAGAAATGCAGTAAGTACAAATGTGTTATATGATTATTTTGCATTTTTAGAAATATAACAAAAAGTGGAATCAATTGTACTGAAATGCAAATATCACATATGGTGTGATATATGGGGTATGGTGAATTCATTTAAGAAAAATAAATATATATATATATAGAGAGAAAGACTATATATATATATATATACATATATATATATAGAGAGAGAGAGACTATACATAAATTGGGCAGCAAACTGTATCTACAAAACTTTCTATCAGTTTTTCTATGAATGAAAAGAATATCTATTGCATTCTCTAACATTCTTTGAATATGAAGCTCTCTATCATTCTTTAGTTAAAGAAATAAAGTTATGTCAAGGAATATAATTCTGAAGGTTGATTTTACAATATATATGGTAAATCTTTAAAAGACTTCAACCTTAAATTTCTCCTTTTAATAATTTTTGCTAAGAAAATATTGAGGAGAAAAGGTTTATTTTCAAAGGTTTTTAAAATTGTTTTTGTATGCATCATGGTGTTGTTTATTACATTAAATAGTTTAAAAATGAATTTCTTAACAGCGTGAGAATAATATTTTGTGGTATGATGCAACATTGCAAGCATTAAAATGTTCTTTTCATTAATTATTGTGAAAAAATTGTATATAAAACGAGGGGAAATCTCTCTCTATATTTACACTAAAGAAACATGGATTTAATTGCATAAAAGTTTATTTTAAATCAAAAAGTTTTTTAATGCTTTTCTACATTTTTCTAACTTCTATACTGTGAATATTTTACATATATCTTTTATGCGTTTAAATAAGTACTAATTTTCAAACATTACTGACAATACTCCAAAATACACAACTTTCCACCAGTACACATGCCATATATCCCTGAATTTGTGTAGTTTCCTGTCACTGTAAGTATTCATATTAAGTTGTTTTAGAAAGGATTCTTATAAATTAGATAATAATATTCTACCAATATTAAATTCTACAACATTCATAATTGTTTTTGTACTACAGTTATTTAAGAAATATTTTTTCTTAGAATATATACATGGAAGTATTTGATAGCCAAAGGGTAGATTGAAGACCCTCTGATCTTCAGCTTATTTTCAAATATTCAGAAAAAAAATTATTGATATATGAGAGTGGAAGAGAATGATGGAGTAACAGGTACAAAAACATCTGGTGAGTCTGTGTAAGGATGCACAGTGCCCTACTCTTGCAAAAAATGTGTGAACTTGAAAAAAATACCAAAATAGAAGTTACCATAAGAAAACTTCAACTCAATATAAATAACTCAGAAGTATTAGATTCAGGGCATGGTGAATTCATTTAAGGAAAAAAACATATATATATATATATAGAGAGAAACTACACACACACCCACACACATAATATATATGGAGAGAGAGAGACAGAGAAAGAGAGAAAGAGGTGGGAGAGAGAGAGAGAGAAAAAATACATAAAATGGGCAGCAAACTGTATCTACAAAATTTTCAATAAAATAGTATTTCAAAGCTGAACTAGAAAAATAATTTGACTCTTAAAAAACCATGAAGTGTGGTATGGTGACACAAATCTGTAATTTAAACTTCAAAACTCTAAAGGAAGACAATCTCCTCAAAGTTTGAGGAGAGCCTAGAAAAAAGGACAATGTGACTCACTGATAGAATACACAAAGGTTCGATCCCCAGTATCTTTCCTCTCTCTCTCTCTCTCTCTCTCACACACACACACACACACACACACACACACTATCTTTCCTCTCTCTCTCTCTCTCTCTCTCTCTCACACACACACACACACACACATAACATGTGCTCTAATCTTTCACAATCATGATACAGGCTTTAAAGTCTGTGCAGGCCCCAAGAGAGCATGAAATTCAGCAGCCATTTTAGATGGAGCCAAATGTAATATGAAAAAGAACACAGATGCAAAGATAGTAGTCATGAGTAATAGTTGAAGTCAAAGAATTTTCCTACCTTAAATTCATACTCAGATAATTTTCACTGCCATGTCTGGGCAAAGACATTTAAATTGCTACAGAATAGTGATTGCTGAATATTTCCTATCATTATATTTTCCTGATGTTAAGAAGTATGCATATGTATTATTTTCCTGTTCCAAACATTGGATATGAGGAGAAGAGAATGTACACTTTGAGATTATCAGTTAAACAGAAGAAGGAATAAGAAAATGGTATTTGGTAATTGGCAATAAAAAGGATTACAAGGTCTTTCCACATGATTCATACTATGTAACCCTTTGCATCTAGGTAGATCAAGGTATCAATCTTGCTTCCCAGTAGAACATAGCAAAACTCAGGTGTCCTGCTATATAATGCTGCTGAGAAAATACTTTTATACTTTCCCTAACCTCTCATTCTCAGTCTGAACAGATGAAAGTAACATATTCTGACATGACAGAATTGCAGAATAGGAGCAGCTGAGATCCTTGATTTATCATTTAGAGGAGAATACAAAAGTGAGGGCATTAAATTGAAAATACACAAAAATAAATGTTACATATGTGTGTGCATGTGTCTATTACATTAATTCTACTATAGCAAAGTTTTTCCTTTCACTTTAAATATTCAATAAAATTTATGTAATTATATGAGAGGAATTGAAAAATAATTTCTGGTTTAATAGCAATGTTATGTTTGCTAAGCACCTGCCACTTCTAGTAATTTGTGGTTAGTTTTAGCAACTTGACCAAGAAAATATTAATAAGAGATATTTTTGCACAATATATGCTCTTCCCTAATTTCTAAAGTGTTGGTTTGCAAAATCAAATCTATAATGTAACCTAAATACAGCAGAAATTCTATATTCTTTATTGTTAGCATTCTCTAAGCTTGTAGCAATGCCTGAGAATAACATATTTTATTGAGCAAATAAATACACATAAATTAATAACATATTTTTGTAAGGTTGTCAAGTGTTGGCTGGAAAATTAAAATCTGCTAATAAATATTAAGATTTCCCCCTTGATAGGGGACAGATAGATGTGAATGGTTGAAGCACAAACTAAAGGGAATGATTTCATAGAATGTGGCCACTGTGCTGACCCCCACATGCTTTGTTTTCCAAGAAGCTCTGCCAGACTTAAGTTAACAGGATCTGTCACATTCCTCAGCAAACTACCTGTTATCTGCAGAAGAAATACAGGCCCCAAATAATGCTGATAAGAGGAACTCAAGTTACACTGAAGGGGAAAACTTTTGTGACCCTTTTCATAGACCAGATTCCAAAACTCAGGAAAATAAGGACAACTTCTCCTAACCATAAAATCCATAAGAATTCATGGCTAAGAATCCAATTAGAATCAATTAGTATGGGCCAAATTTACCTAGATTTGTCATTGCAATGGGGACTTGAAAGTCTGATGTCATCTTGCTGTCAGTCAAAAGTCAAGAGGTTGACCTGGGTGGAACTCTCTGGAAAATTTTCTGGAGTCCCCAGTAAAGTTTGAATGCAGTAGAGGAGCACTGTACCCCTCCTCTCTGAAAGAAGCCACTCTCTTCCTTGAGAATGTCCCCTTGCCTTTTACTATCCCTTTAATAAATTCATGTCTGTTACTCTGAGTCATAACTGGAATTTTTCTGACTTGACCACAAGAACTGGCTTTTGAAGAAGAAGATCTTTATCCTGCCTCAGATTTCCCCAAAATGTCCATCCCTGTAATGATCTGAACAAAAGTATTGCCTTAAATTACAAGATGCTCAAGTTCAAGGTTAGCCTCAGCAACTTAGCAAGACTTTGTCTCAAAAATGAAATATAAAAATGGCTGGGCCCTGTCTCTACATAAAAAAAAAAAAAAAAAAAAAAAACACAAAATAGGGCTGGGGATGTTGCTCAGTGGTCGAGTGCCCCTGAGTTCAATCCCTGGTACCAAAAAAAAAAAAAAAAAAAAAAAATGGCTGGGGATGAGGCTCATTGTTTAAACGCTCCTGGATTCCAATCCCTGGTATAAATGAATAAATAAATATTTTTTTAAAAATTGCAAGATGTTGAATATTTCTTTGGATAATGATAAATAATAAGGGACAAAATATGTTTTATTTCTAGTGAGTATTGTCACACAATTTTCATTATTAAATTTATATAAAAATGTAAGTCAATTTTTTATTCTCTGAGTTTCCAAGACTACTACTGTATATTGATTTCAATACAAGGAATTTAAAAGCTTCATTCAAGAGTACACACTTTCATTACTAATTTGAAAACTTGAATGTTTACCATAGGTAAAATGACAAATATATTCTCCTATATGTTCTTGAAATTGTTTAGTTTTATGAGAATAGAAATTGTTATCTTTCCTTATTTTTCTTCTGAGAACATAAAATTTTTCAGCAGTTGAAAAACTCATGTGTCTAAATCTCTTTCTCTTTAGATGAGTCAATATGATTACAGAATGAGTAAAGGTGATTACTACAGAGCATACAGGTCACAATTTCAATGTGCTTTTTATTTTCATAATGTTTTATGCAAGTAATTTTATGTGGAAGTTACATAGAAACCCATTCTAATGTTCTGCCTTACTTTCTGGCTATGAATAAATTGGGTAAGACAGGCTCTCCCATAACAGGCACTGCCTAGTGTATTGTTAACATCCATCACGTTGCTAAGATAATTATTTTATCTTTATAAAAATTCTAAGGGAATAAGTAGCACATTATCCACATGTTAAAGAGGAAGAAGATTAGTTAGCATAAAACTGGTATCAGACTTCGGAGCCATTGTTGCCCGGACTCTGTTCTGTACTAAGCATTTACGGATGTGCAAACCTAAGGGAAACCTTTGATCCACACAGGTGAAATGTTTGTCCTGCTGGGATTATAATCAACACTAATTATTACAGTAATTGCACAGTGTGGATGAAATGAGATCATATGTGTGAACATTGTCTTTTCATCAGTGAACTGTTCTCCAGATATTCAAGGAGACCTGAGGCTCATGACATCTGAGAGGAGGAACCTTTCACAGGTACAGCAATAGGCTACGCCACAGAAAAAGACCATCTGTGAATGGAGCAACTGTTCAGAGTATTACTGTTCTCAGCAGAAGGACAAATGTGCTCTAATGCCTTCTGCCTTTAGGCATTTTTATACAATCAATAATAGTGGTTGTCTGGCAGCAAAGCTGTTCCAATTTTTAATTCCTGCAGTGACTTTACTTATATACAGATACTACCCTCAGACTTGAAATTCTGAAACAATTTTGCCTGCACGCTAGGTAAACACTCTTCTTTTCCATATGCCTGAGGATTCTGTGCATAAACTCAAATGTCTATTCTGAAATGTATACTTTGAAATAAATCTCTCACCAATTAAATTGATCAGCTCTTTCACTGTTGGTAATTGTATCTGGTAAACTGTATCACATAGGGCCGGTGTGAAAGCAAAATAAGAGTGGTGAGAACTTAAAATATAATGGCATCAGGTAAAATCAGATTATTGACCAATTTCTAGAATACAGCTGAATTTCTGGTGGATCAAGAACAATCCATGTTTTTGGCTAACACTCTCTTCACTTGCATAGTGCTAGACAGTAACTGCTACTCTTGATGTGATTCTTCATTTCACGGTGTCAAGGATGATTAAACTACTTGTAGAAAATCTGAAGGACCTGTATTAAACTTAAAAATATTTGCTCTATCACATATCCTTTTTATATTAAACTTTGAATGTTAGGAAGAGAGTTGGTAAAATTTGTTCAGACCACTTAGAGCCTTATTTTACGAGGGAAGGGATCAAGATTCTTTATCTTTTATCTTTCAGTGCTTGATTTTCTTTTATTACCAAGATTTCAGCAATAATAAACTAACTTCAAAGGCTCTATCTAGATAGTTATTGAAGAGCTTGGTTCTAGCATGCAGTAGAGACAGAGGACTTCTCTTGATCTAACACTTACAAATTTAAACAGAATAGCCAAAAAATGTTTATTAAAGCTGATGCACTTTACAGAGACACCCAGCTAGGAACAGGACAAGTGTTAAGGCACTATTCCAAAAATCCCAAATAAAACTCCAGGCCTCTTTGAAGCAAAAGACAAAGGATGTATTCTGGCCAGAGCCGAGGGAGCAGAGAGCAAACAGTTCTGCTGCCCTTGCCCCCTGGGGTGGGAATTCAGCTTATAAGATCTAAAACCACAAAGTGGTGGGGTTAGGGGCAAGAGAGGCAATTATAATCACAAAATACATTTCATAAAATGGAAAGTAAATTTTCTCAGAAATCACACCTTTAGTACATACTCAGAAAAATAAACTTGCATTAGTTCCATAGTTCATGGATATTGTAGTCAGTGTGCAAGTGGGTAAGGGTGGCAGTATTAGCTTCTATACGATTGGATTCATGCGGAATGGGGGCCAATTTCACACAGGGTGAGGTGTCTGAACAAAATGGGGTAAGCCTGGCCTAATTTTCAAATCAGCCTGCAACATAAGTACAGATGAAAAATCCACCCCATTTTAATCACTGATTTAACATTGCTGATAGGCTTCATTCTCCTTAAAGAGTCCTATATCTAATTTGAATTAAGGCACAAATAGGATAGCAAAGGCTCTGACTGTAAACTTGTTTGGGGATTAAAGACAGTGTTGGTGATTATAAAATCAAGACCTCTTATTGTAAAAATATAACCTTCAGGAGAAATCACAATACATGGACCCTTTCTCAAATTACCATCCACTGCAACTGGCATCCGACACCACATGCAGAGAGAAGCTGTTAAATAAGCAGAAACTTCATCACAGTAATTGACACAGATGCCATCTTGTATTGTCCATAGAGATCCCTGTGGTGGCTACTAGGTATTCCACAGCACTTTCTTTAGACTTTGTCTGAGATACTTTGACATCATTAGAAAAGGCTTTCTTCAAACTTCACCTTTGTCAACTACCTATCTTGGTTAAATAATTATAGCAACATCTCTGGAAGCAGCTATAAACTGATGACAATTTTACCTGGTGGCAACTATATGGTATTTTCTGGTCTTAAATTTTTGAGTCTGAATTTCATTCAACTCCTGGAGGGAGGGTATAATGAAGATTATGTTTTATGATTAAGCACTCTGAACAATGTCAACTCTGGCAAGGAGAGTGAGTCTAGAAGTTCAAATCTATTAATACAGTAGTGGGTTCAGAATGCAATATGTATGAGTTTAATTATTTTTGAGAAAGTTGCCTTATTTTTATTGAAAAAACAGATGAAACTTATCACATATATAATGCTAAGACAAGCAATTTTGTTATTTGGAAATCTTGCAGACCAAAGAACTGTCTTTATCTTTTATGAGATAATGTTTAATTCTCAGAGGAGAAATAATCTTATCTGTTAGAGGAAGATTTCACAATGCAAAGCAAACCCTCTCAGCTTCCTTTGCAAAGCCAAACCATGTTACAATGGCATCTTACTAAGATTCTGATATGTGTAATACACTGCCAGATCCAGTGTCAAAAGACTATATCCTGCTGTTTACATTTTATTGCTGTGTAATTCCATGTGAAATCACTCAGGAAAGAAAATAAAATCAAAGGCTCCTCTTTTAATTACAATTACTATCTTCAAAATGGTGCCTCTCATTAGAATAATATCACAGTGGAATCTTCCTTTAGAGAATTAAATGAAGACTGCTAATTGAATCTTCTCAAATAATTTTGAAGAAAAATTTGATTTGGCCTTTTCTCGTCATTGTTATTAAATATATAAAATATGGTTTAACAGTTAAGCATGGATTCAAATTGAAAGGAGATATTCACTCGGCCACATATTAGATGAGACATATGATACGGGACAAGGTAATTACTCAAATGAAATTAGCACTCCCTAATCTTCAGAACATGGATGTGGTAGGAGTAGTTTTCCGAAATGGTTCCCAATGACGTCTACCTTCACTACTCATACACTCTATGAGGCTTGACCTTCTAACTTGCCTCTAAAACATAGAATATAACAAAAATTCTGTAATTAGGCCATAAAAGGTTAATTTCTCTTACTGACAATATTCTCTTTTGCCCTCTAGTTTGCCTGTTCTAAAGAAGTTAACTATCATGTTGAGGATTTCCATGTGGCAAGAAACTGAAGGGAATTTCCATCCAACAGCTAGTAAGGAACTGAGGTATTTGGTCCAACAATACATGAGGAATTGAATGCAGTAGGTGGAGATTGATCTTTCCCTAGCAGAACATTGAGGTGACCACAGCCAGGCCAACATCTTGGTTTCAATCTATAAAAAACCCTGACACAAAGAACCCAGTGTAGACTTGCTCAGATATCTGACCTACAGAAACTATGTAAGACAATTAATGTATACTATTTTATATTACTAAGTCTTGAGATATTTTAAATACAACAAGAGATAACTAATATAATGTATATTTTTATTGGTTCTCTTTAGTTATACATAACACTAGAATTCATTTTGACATAATTGTAAAAGTATGGAATATCATTAGTTCTGATTCATTCTCCAGGACTTCCCCTTTCCGTTCCCTCCTTCCACCCCCTATTCTCTTCCCTCTACTAATATTTATGCTATTTACTTATTGTTTTCTTTAAATTAGTGTCTTGTTAATATAAATGATGGTGAGATACACTGTAGTATAATCATACACATACATAGGAAAGTTAGGAGAGATTTATCCCCCTTTTCCTTTCTCTCCCATTCTTTTTTTTAATGGATAATACATATTTCTACCTCAAATGTTTGTTGTGAAAATTAAAGGTATAATATGAAGAATGTTGGCCATTCTTATTCTTTTTTTCTAATTTGAAATCAATTAACACTCAGACTTGATAAATGGATATGAGTGCAACTTCGGGAATCCATATGCATTATATGGTTTTAGTCCACATTTATAATAAGTTCATATCAAAGAATTTTGAATATTATTTTAGTATATGTTTCTTGGCTTGGTTTTGTGTATTTTACTGTAAGGAAGCCTTGGTTTTAAATTGCAATATGTCAGTTGTCACCTTTTCAGACTCTGAGTACTGAGAGAAATAAATATTTACAAAGAATTTCATCAGAGAGAATGTAAAAATTTTCTAGAATTTAAAATATACATATATAAATATAACTTAGCCTATATGGTTATTAAAATAAATCCCAAGAAGATATAGACCTGTAGAAAAAAATTGCATTTCTCTTGATGCATGAGAATTTTTGCTTAATTTATTTCAAAGGTATATAATTAAGGGTCAGTAATAAAAACTAAACCAAAAAATAGTATTTTATGACTACTTTTGAAACAATTTTAATGCTTTACCTCTTTGTAAAAACAAATTAAATTGGTAGCATATTCTGGCTAGAGTATCTAGCAGGTTTCTTCTTCTTAACTCTTGTAATACCTTGCATTTTTTCTGGTTATATTAATTAGCATTATAATTTTGCCAAGCTAAGTACTTCAGCATACCTTCATATCTAAAATTAAAAAATTTCTACTGTTATTAGCCCTACTTATCTAAACAGGTAAAACTCCAAGGAAATGATTTGATCAAAAGATCAGGAAAGATTTTCTTTTAAAATAATGGAAAAAATTTTTACTATAAAAGAAGGAATATAAAACTTTTAATATACATCAGAAGTAATTCAAGGAAGCTTTTTGTGAAATGTGAAAAAAGAGGCATTAAGCAAACGTTTTTACTCATCAACATGACCAGCTATTGTGTCAGTGTTCATATTTGAAATCAAGTGCAATGTTCTCAGAGCTTCCATTCCAAACTGTTATGCCCTATGCTACTAGGAATACTAGTAGCCATCATTATATTAATCAAGTGATTAATGTATTTTTGTGTACTATGTAAATGCTTGATATAAATATTGCAAATGACACCATGCAACAACTGAGGTCAAAATTTTACTTAATGAGACATAGAGAAATCAAGGAAAGGTAATGTGGTCAACAAGAAAGCACTAATTTTTTGGAATCTTTAAACTTCCTTTGTTGTTAAATACCATGCACCATGAATTTTATGACCCGAGTGTCTTTACTCACCCAGTTGTTATCCAAGATGTTCTGGGTATAATAACATTTAAGTCAAAGAGACACGTAGCTATAATGGTTAGAGAAATTTTTGACTACCAAAGATTTCCAGATAAATCAGAACAATCAAAGCTTGTTTAGGTCATTGATGTGGTGTCTTACATTTATCATTTATTCATTGGGTGACCTTAATGTTTGCCTATTAGCATGAGGAAGTTGGGATAAAAGGGGAGCCAGAAGTCATTCTTGCCTTTCATAGACATAGAATTTAATTGTAGTGATCATCCACATACAGATGTTGCCTGACTTCTCTGACTTATAATGGCTAAGCTTATAATTTTCAACTTTTATGATGATGTAATAACAATATGTCTTCAGTGGAAACCACTTGTTGAATTTTGAACTTTGATCTTTTTCTCAGCTACAAAAAAATGATGAACAACTGAGTCTCTACAATATATATTGTGCTGTTAAGTTTGTGATATTCAGTAGCTTAGGTGCATAAAATGCATTTCATCTCATGACATTTTCAGTTTGCAAGGGTGTATTAATCCATTTTCCAAAACTATAATGAAATCCTTGAGGCTGTTACTTAATTTTTAAAAAGGAGGTTTATTTACCTTACAATTTTGGAGGCTGAAAGCCCAGTTTCTTGCAACCCAATTGATTTGGCTTCTGGTGAGGGCCTAATGGTAGATTAATGGTATCATAATGGGAACACATGCAAAGCAGAGATCACAGGGAGACAGGAAGCCAGTAAGTGATTCAAAGTGCAGATTTTCTCTATTGTAACAGCTATCTCTCATAAGAACTAAGTAAAAGTCCTCTGAAAGCTATACCAATACCTTTGAAGACAGCACCCTCAGTGACCTAATTATTTCCCATTAAGCTTCACCTCTTAAATGTTCTACATCAGCTCCCCAAACCATCACTCTGGGAACCAAGCTCCCAACATGTGAACCCTGAAGGACAATGAACATCCAAACCATAGCAAATGGGTTTATATTTGTATAGAAGCCCTCAATTTGAGAATCATTCATAGATATTTTAAACAAATGATGATTTTTGCCTTCTTTTAGGTTGCAAATATGCTAACATAAACATCAATTGAATTGTTGTTTATTCTTCATTTCTCAAAGTTTAAAAGTGAACAGAGGAAAATGAAGAAATTAAGAGACAAATGCTGTTCAGCATTGATTTAGGCCCTCTTATATTATTCCAGTCCATTTTAGCAAACTTTTTCCTACTTGCTACCAGTCAAGATCTTGTTGTGGCCAAGACTGCACAGGGAATAGATCTGGACACAGTGTGTCCTGGGTTCCAGTTAGCTAAAAAATCCTCAGAAGAAGTCAATTCATGTCTATGCCAGCAAGTCACTTCATCTCCATATTTTCTTCTATCTACTTAAAATAGTTTTTCCAAACAATAGGAAAACGGCTTGTGTCCACTGACAAAAATAATAACATTTTGAAATTGAGAAATCAAATTGCTACATTTTCTTTCCTCTTCCTCCTCAAGCTGAGCTCTAGTACTGTCTTCTCTCCAGCCTCCTTCATAGGCAAAAGAATTTTGCTCAGTCTGGGGAACACCAAGCAGAGTTTACTTCACAATAAGTCTTAGAAATTTAGTAGCTTCTTAACACTTTTGCCCAATAAATATGAATAAGGAGAATCGGATTAATCCAAGAAGCAGAACAGTCAAGTCTGAGGTGTTTGGTGTGGGGAGGAACTGGAAGAAACATTCTAGTTCAGCCTAATTTCAAACTTCTGTATGCATGGTGAACTTGAACTTCTAAGTCAAATTCCACCAAGTTCTACTGAGAGCCATAATTTGAATTAAGACTTCAAGAAACTCTAACAAAAAGCAACAGTAGGATGCATAAGATGGTAGTGCTTATTAGAACTCAGATGTTTCTTTTAAAAGTTGTTAATAGGGAATCAAACAAAAGACTTGCCCACAATTTTCCACTCCAACATTGTTGCAAGATGTAATTACAAGTGTATAATTAGTGGATTACAGAAGCAAAACTCAAAAAACAAATCAGAAATGGTGCTGGGAACTGCTCCACACTTTTTTCGCTTCATGTCCTTTCTTTTCCATTCATACTACGGTGGAGAAATGCAGAGCTATGTGACTATTACTAGAGGAAACAAAGACTTCACCATAATTTTCCTCAGCTTGAAACTTTTTAAACACTTGAATTGGCCGGACTGCTTCTCCAAATATATCCATAGTAATAAAAATTAAATAACACTAGAATAATAGAGTTGAGAGGTAGGCAGTTTCATAATCCAATCTCTCACATGTGGTAGGAATTACTTTATTACAATTTCACCTCTGGACAGTTGTAAGATTGGAAAGTTTAACCATTTGTGAGGAAAAGCTGTGATTTTTATATTGCCTTCAAAAATCTTTCTTAGGAATGTCTACTAATTCAATTGGAAAAATAAAATACCTCATCTCCATTGAATATCTGTTGAAATGCCTAGAAGATCCTACACTCTTGTACCTATTATTAAGCAGATTTAACTTCATTAGTCAGCCTTCAGAAATGGTTTTCAGATCTTTCACATTACTGGGAGTATCCATAGGCATGTGCTCAAATTTTCCAGCAGGGCTATAGGTATGAAACTTTCTCAACAGGAGGTTTCTTGCTCATCTTGGTGTGTTCCCTAGCTCACTCAATAAGCCCTCAATATTTCCTACATTCATTAAACCTTGATGCCTTGATGTATGAGTTTGACCTTCATGTGTAACATTCAGTTAATCATTGAGTTCCCAAGTTTCAAACCTCATTCTGTCTTATCTGTTGATTTATCTGCATGCTATAAACACCCTCATAATTATCCTTCACCTGCACTGTTACAATATCTTTACTGTTCTGCTTGCCTCTATTTTAACTTTATGCTAGCTAATCTTTTATTCAAGTCAAAGCAATCTTATTAAAATTAAGAAATTTAAATTAAATCTTTTCTTTCTGCTGTTTCTTCAATAGTTATTTATTGTTTTTTAAAAAATGAAGTCTTCAAAGCACTAAGCATCATATGTGAAACTCTGGCCAGCATTTATTTATTCAACAAGATTCCAAGCTACTTAATTCATAACCTCTTAATCAGCAAAATACTCAAGTACCGGAGGTCCTGGAGTCACTGTACTTTCCCTCTGGACCTGTGACATATCTCTTTCTTTTACCTTCCTTCATACCTTCCCTGCTGACTAAATAAGTGCCTTCACAATTTCAGATAAATGTTCCTTTATCATCGATCATGATCTACTAGTTGGAAAGTAGATACACCTAGAAATTAGTTCTGGCTATGCTAGATATGGGCCTCTTGATGTTTGGCCTGTCCTGACTAGACTTCAATTTCCATCCAAGAATAAAATGACTAGAATAATTATTTATGCTCAGTTCATTGGTTTGTTGTGAGAAAAATAGGATGCAAAAACAATGTTCTTTGAACTTAAAAGTGCTATAAAACCAAAAGACAATTCTAAGGTGACCTATGCTATGTAAATTCATTTAGGTAGTTTCCATTCTAAATCCTGCATCATTTTCTGCTTTGACTTTTTGGAATGGAGTTTAAATAATACAGGCTGATAAAAGAGTAGTACTTTTTTAATCCTTTAGAAATGACTGCAATGCCTCATTACATTCAGTGTGTTTTCTTTCACAAAACAAATAGTGGAAATACAATATTGCAAATTTTAATACAATCTATGTATCTTCTTGGGTCTATGTGATTTTCAATAAAATTTCTTCTTAGGATTAATTAATCATAAGAAATCTAAGGCAAATAATTATGGACAGGAATATGTATTTTTTTCCTTTCAATTTACAACTGAACCACAGATAAATATATTAATATCAAAGAACACTGCTTCACTTTTCTTAATTTTTTCTTGTTAGGAAAACTTCTTGGTATGTATATATAAGCCTGGTACTAATAAGAAAATTTAAATGTTTTAAGATGAAAAAGTTATACCTAAGCAACTTATTAATAACTGTTTTTTAAAGTGATAAATAGTATGGATCTTGCTGATCAAAGAGCAATTTACAAAGTGAGACCTAGACTTCTCCTTTGAAACTTATAAGACCTTAGGCCCCAGGAAATCAGATATCTATTTGTATTGTAACTGCTGGCAAAATAACCCATTTTGGGGGGTCTTTTATTTGGAGGGATATTTAAAATGTTTTCATTTTTTAGCACTTCATTTTGATATTACTTATACTAATAATTATTAGTAATAGTTTACTATACTATTAGTATAATTTACTATACTATTTGTGATAGTATACTATCACATATCATAATTTACTATACTATTAGTAATAGTTTACTATACTATTAGTATATACTTATTAGTATAAGTAATATCAATTTGATATTACTTATACTAATAAGTAAACTAGTAGATCATTTTGATATTACTTATACAAAAGCCACATTTTTTTGTCCAAGAAGCCCTCCTGTGTAACAAGATGTTAATCATATTTAATTAAGAATCTTTACTAGGATCATTTATTTAGGATTTTCCAGATTTAAAACTCAAATAGAGATGGTTGACATCAAAATAAAAGAAAACTGGCATCATAGAAAGATATTGACTTCAAAGTCTGTCATACTCACTTTTGAGTGACATCTGTACATTTTATTAATATACTCCAATGTCTATCAGTCTATAAACAGAGAAGTAGGTAATATATTTTTTGTTTTATATTCTTTTTATACTCATAACTGTTATTTTCTTGTTGAAAATATGAAGAGAATGTTACAAGGATATAAATGTTATGAGTTGACTCTACCAACTTTGATGGACCATATATTGAATAGGGAAAAATATTGCCCTGGATTTCATTTTTCCCTCAGTTCCCATGTGAATCATTCCGGCCTGGAAAGATTTTATTTACAATAAACAATGTTGAGTCAAGCATTGAATAAACTGGACATGGGAATGGAGACCCATCTGACCTCTTTCTAACATTTTATGCCAACTGCCTTCTGTCTGTGAAGAAATTCTTTAAAATATCAATGGTTAAATTCATAGATTTTCAAAACTTTCCATTAGTACCATACATAAGGCCAAATTTGATTTATTAGCACATGTGCTATTTATTCAAAGATTGTACACTTTATTTTCCCACTATAGCTTAAGGATTTAATCAAGAAAATAATGTCACATTGAAAGAGGATGTGGCCATCTTAATGTAGAATCGTACATTGTTCTTGTTTAAAACCGTGAAATAGGAGAATATATTGATTACCAAAATATACAAATTATTTTCTATTGGTTAAGAAATACTTTTATATATTCTCATACTGAGTTCCTGATAACAAAGTCTTGAAATAATCTCTCATTTAAAACTTTTAACACACATACCTATTTAAAAATTCTAAATCACTGAAATAGTTCTGCCTTTGTGTGATTCTGAAATACCTTATTTATAGTTAAGTGGTCAGAAAATATAGCAGAGTTAGATAGAATAATAACTTCTAGATTATGGTAAAAATTTTAACTTCAGTCTTAAGTAAATTGAAGATATTAGAAGCCTGAGTAAGTGGAATGTCATAATTCAAACTTAAAATTAAATCACTACATTTTTATATTAAAAATACAACCTGAGATTGGAGGTTGCTGGGAGGAGAGTAGTACTATAAAGGAAGATAAAAGGGAAATAGATGTCTATTTCAGTCATCCAGAAAAAGAAATGAAGGTGTTTTGCACAAGGTGGTAGCCAATGAGGAGATCAGAATTGTTGTATTCTGGAAAAATTTTGTAGAGCATGCCAGGGATATTTCAAAATTGATTAGTTTGAGGTGAAGAAGGAATAAAGAAGAGAAGGAGGGGAGGGAAAAAAAGGAAGGAGATGTGAATGGCTGCAAATATTTTAGCTTGAACAGCTGAAGGATTAAGTTGTAAGCAATTGAGATGAATTTCACTTTAGGGTATATCTTTATTAAATATCTAACTCAGTAACAAGTATGTAGCTTCATAGAATTGAATTCAAAGTGCAGATCCTTATTGAAAATACAAATTTAGGAATCATTGATGATAAATTTTATTTAAAACTATTAGAATTGAAGAAATTTTTAAGACATTAATTTATTTATAGAGAGAGGGAAATAATTATCATAAAAAAAGACAGTTGTAAGAATAAGAGCTGGGGTATTTCAAGAGAAAGAATTCCAAAGAAAGAAGCATAGTTAGAAAAGGAAGATGTTTCAGAAATTATGGAAAAAAGAATGTTTAAAAGATACTGATTTACTTGCTGATTACACTGCTTCTGATGGAAGAAGTCATATCAGCTTAAATTTGACCATTTGATTTTGCAATGTACAGATCACTGGTCAACTGGACTAGAATTTTGGTAGAATGGTGGGAGGCTTTGGATATGTGATGTCCCCCAGAAGCTCATGTGTGAGACAATGCAACAAGGTTTAGAGGGGAGATAATTGAGTTATAGGACCTTAACTCAATCAATCCTTTAATTCTTTGTTAGATATTAACTAAGTGGTAACCCTAGGCAGGTAGTGTGTGACTGGAGGAGGTAGATCACTGGAGGTGTGTCTTTGGGATGTATATTTTGTGAGCTGAGCTTAATCTCTGCTTTCTGATGTGATGTCTTGAACCACTTTCTTCCCAATCACCCTTCCACTCTGATGTTTGGCCTCACTTTGGGCCCCAAGGAATGGAGTCAACAGTCTATGGATTGAGACATCTGAAACCCTGACCCTCAAGTAAACTTTTTCTCTTCTAATTGTTTTTGTCAAGTCTTTTGGTTACAGCAGTAAAAAAGCTGATTAAAACAGTAGGGGAAATCAATTTGAGTACATGAAAAGAAACCATGTAGGTAAGAAGATGGAAATATTTAAAGGATTGAAGGAAAAAAAGAAAATAACACACAATCTAGAATATTGTAATCAGCAAAATTATCCATTTGAAGTTAAAGAGAAATAATAAAATTAGGCAAAAAGCAAAATAAAGGGAATTTATTAATGGTATACTTGCCCTGCAAGAAATGTTAAAATAAGTTCTGCTTAGAAACAAATAATGATTTAGATCAAGAATTCTATTTATAAAGGAACAAGGACTTTCAAGGAACAAATATGAATGAAGGTAAAGTAAATGTTTTCTTTTTCTCAACTTAACAGATAAATCTTGAAAACAACAATATTAATAATGTGTTGAGTGACTGTTGTATATCTATAAGTAAAATGAATAACAGCAATGTTATGAGAGACTGGAGGAAAGACTTTGGGACATTCTATTATAGGATGCCTATACTACACCAAAAATTTTATTGTGTTATTTGAAAATGTACTAAATTAGTTGTAAATGTATATTATAAATATAGAGCAATGAATAGTACTTTTAGAAAGCATAATTAATAGGAGAGGAAGGAAAGTTTAATCACATAAAATAAACAATTATAATCAGAGAAAGCAGAAAAGAGGGGCAGATAGAAAAAAGGAAACTAAAAAGATTACAATGAATAGAAAAAACAATAGAAAAATAAAACTGGTAAATATTGATTTCTGCTCCAGAGTTCCTGCGGAATGGCAGGAGACACAGAGGGCCCAAACCACCCTCAGGAAACTCCAAGGTTGTCCAGCCAAAGAGAGACCAGGGACTGCTACCTCCAGCCACAGGGGAACCCAAATTCAGGGTAAGAGTTGCTCAAGAGACCTCAACTCCAAGACCCCAGCGTGAGGCAACCCCACCCAAGGGAGGCCTGGGTCCACCCCAATTCCGCTCCAGAGTTCCTGCGGACGTAGCAGAGGTGGCAGAGGGCCCAAATCTGCCCTCAGGAAACTCCACAGGTGTCCAGCCAAAGGGAGACCAGGTACTGCTACCTCTGGCCACTGGGGAGCCCAAATTCAGGGCAAGAGTCACTCCAGAGATGCCAGCACAAGGCAGCTCCACCCAAGGGTGGCCTGGGCCCGCCTCAGTTCTGCTCCAGAGTTCCTGTGAACCGGCAGGAGCAGGAGAGGGCCCAAATCTGCCCTCAGGAAACTCCACAGGTGTCCAGCCAAAGAGAGACCAGGGACTGCTACCTCTATGCACAGGGGAGTCCAAACTCAGAGTAAGAGTCGCTCCAGAGACCCCAGCTCCAGAGACCCCAGCTCCAGAGACTCCAGCTCCAGAGACCCCAGGGCAAGGCAGCCCTGCCCAAGTGCGGCATGGGTGCACCCAAGTTCTGCTACAGAGTTTCAGCGGACCAGCAGGAGCCACACAGGGCTCAAATCCACCCTCAGGAAATTCCATGGGTGTCCAACCAAGGGTTGACCAGAGACTGATAGCTACCAGGCACAGAGGAAGTCACACCCAGGGTAAGAGTGGCCTACAGAGATCCCAGCATGAAGATGTCCCACCCAAGTGCACTCTGGGCCCACCTCAGTTCTGCTCTAGAGTTACTGTGGCCAGGTGAGACAGTAGGACCAACACCGGCCTTAGGGAATGCCAGGAGTGGCTAAAAGCAGACGAGAGCCTTCAGGCTGCCAGCCCCAGGGGGAGCTCACACTCACTGTAAGGATCGCACACAGATTCTCTGGCTTGTGACCCTGCCTAAGTGAGACCTGGGCCCACCTCCAGTTCCACCCCAGAGTTCTTGTTCACCAGGAGGAGTGCAAGAGATGGGCAAAACAGCACTCAGGGGCTGCCTCAGAAGCCCAGCCAAGGCCACTCCCACTGACCTCTAGAGGTATATCCACTACCTCCACCACCAACTTTAGTAGCAGTAGTGCCCACCTGGTGACACTGGGGGAACAGAAGTAGCTCCAAGGTGAGACACAGGTAATCTGGAGTGTCCATATAAGATAGAAGCTACAATACCTCAGTATGGTATTTCAAGAAAGGAAGATACACAATGAACATGAAAAAACAAGGGAAGAACGTGCCCCTAATAAACCTTGATACCACAATAACAGAATTCATTGACAACACAGTTTATGAAATGTCAGAGAAAGAATTCAGAATGTACATAATTAAAATGATCAGTGAATTAAAGAGTGACATAAGTAAGCAACTACAGGCAAAAATTGATCAATCCAACAAAGAAATAAGAGAGCAAATAAAAGCAACCATTGATCATTCTAACAAAGAGATGAGAGAGTAATTACAAGTAGCAAAAGATTACTTTAAGAAAGAGCTAGAGATAATGAAAAAAAAATGAATCAGAAAATCTTGAAACAAATGAAACAATAAACCAAATTAAAAACATCAATAGAAAGCATCACCAGCAGACTATATCACCAGGAAGACAGAACCTCGGATAATGAAGACAAGATATACAATCTTGAAAATAAACTTGACCATACAGTGAAGATGGTAAAAAATCATGAACAGAACATACAAGAAATATGGGACAGCATAAAAAGACCAAATCTAAGATTTATTGGGATGGAAGAAAAATTTCAAACCAAAGGAATGCACAATCTCTTCGGTTTGCAAAATTTCAAACCAAAGGAATGCACAATCTCTTCAATGAAATAATATCGGAAAATTTCCCAAATATGAAAAGTGAAGTGAAAAATCAAATACAAGAGACTTCCAGGACACCAAACATACAAAATTTCAACAGATCTACACCAAGGGACATTATAATGAAAATGCCCAACATACAGAGTAAGGATAAAATTTTACAGTCCACAAGAGAGAGGAACCAGATTACATATAAGGGGAGAACAATTCAGATCTCAGCAGATTTTTCAACCCAGACCCTAAAAGCCAGGAGATCATGGAATAACATATTCCAAGCAATGAAAGAAAATGGATGCCAACCAAGAATCTTATACCCAGCAAAATTGAGCTTCAGATTTGATGACAAAATAAAAACTTTCCATGATAAACAAAAGTTAAAAGAATTTACAGCAAGAAAGCCTGCACTACACAGCATTCTTGGCAAAATATTCCATGAGAAGGGAATGATAATCAACAATAAAAATGTACAAAGAGAGGAACTACATTAGAGGAAAGACCATTTAAAAGAGAAAACAAATCAAGGTAAAAACCAAAAATAAACCAAAATGACCAGGATTACAAACCATATTTTAACAATAACCTTGAATGTAAATGGCCTAAATGCAGCAATTAAAAGACATAGACTGATACATTGGATTGAAAAAAAAGACCCAACCATATGCTGTCTTCAAGAGACTCATCTCACAGGAAACAACATCCACAGACTGAAAGTGAAAGGGTGGGAAAAGACATATCACTCACATGGACCCTGCAAACAAGCAGGAGTTTCCATCCTCATATCAAATAAAGTGGACTTCAAACCAAACATGGTGAAAAGAGATAAAGAAGGTCATTTCATACTTCTTAAGGGAATCATACATCAACAAAACAACAATCATAAATATCTATGCCCCAAATAATGGGACTTCTATGTATATGAAACAAATCCTTCTCAAATACGAGAATCAAATAGATCACAACACAATAATACTTGGAGACTTTAACACAGCTCTCTCACCATTGGATAGATCTTCCAAACAAAAACTTAATAAATAAACCATAGACCTCAATGAAACTATCAATACTTTAGACTTAGCAGACATATATAGAGTGTTCCATCCATCAACGAGTGAATACACTTTTTTCTCAGCAGCACATAGATCCTTTTCCAAAATAGATCATACATTATGTCACAAAGCCAGTCTTAGCAAATACAAAAAAACAGAGATTCTACCCTGCATCCTATCTGACCACAATGGAATAAAATTACAAATCAATGACAGATTAAAATACAGAAACTACTCCATCACCTGGAAACTAAATAATATGCTATTCAATGATGCATGGATAACAGAAGACATGAGGGAAGAGATAAAAAAAAAATTCTTAGAGGCAAATGCAAACTCTGATACAATATATCAAAATCTCTGGGACACCATGAAGGCAGTGCTAAGAGGAAAGTTCATAGCACTAAGCTCATTTATTACAAGAAGTAAAAGTCAACAAATAAATGAATTGACTCTTCATCTCAAAGCCTTAGAAAAGGAAGAACAAATCAACACCAAAAGAAGTAGAAGATAAGAAATAATCAAAATCAGGGCTGAAATCAATGAAATTGAAACAAAAGAAACAATTCAAAAAATTGACAAAACAAAAAGCTGGTTCTTTGAAAAATAAACTAAATTTCAAACCCTTAGCCACCCTAATGAAAAGAATGAGGGAGAAAACGCAAATTACTAAAATTCATGATGAGAAAGGAAATATCATGACAGACACTATTGAAATACAGAGGATAATTAGAAATTAATTTGAAAATTTATACTCTAGTAAAAAAGAAAACCCTGAAGACACTGACAAATTTTTAGAGACACATGACCTACCCAAACTGAACCAAGAGGACATACTCAACTTAAACAGATCAATATCAAGCACGGAAATAGAAGATGCCATTAAAAGCCTGCCGACCAATAAAACCCCAGGTCCAGATGGATTCTCAGCTGAGTTCTACAAGACCTTCAAAGAAGAATTAATACCAATACTCCTCAAACTATTTCATGAAATATAAAAGGAGGGAACCCTTCCAAACTCATTCTATGAGGCAAGTATCACCCTGATTCCAAAACCAGACAGAGACACATCAAAGAAAGAAAAGTTCAGACCAACATCCCTGATGAATATAGATGCAAAAATTCTCAATAAAATTCTGGCAAATTGCATACAAAAACATATTAAAATAGTAATGCACCATGATCAAGTGGGGTTCATTCCAGGGATGCAAGGTTGGTTCAACATACAGAAATCAATTAATGTAATACATCACATCAATAGACTTAAAGACAAGAGTCATATGATTTTATCAATTGATGCAGAGAAGGCATTTGACAAAATACAACACCCTTTTATGCTCAAAACACTAGAAAAACTTGGGATAGTAGGAACATACCTCAACATTGTGAAAGTTATCTATGATAAACCCAATGCCAACATCATTCTAACTGGAGAAAAATTGGAAGCATTCCCTCTGAAAACAGCAACTAGACAGGGATGCTCTCTCTCACCACTACTATTCAACATAGTCCTTGAAACACTAGCCAGAGTAATTAGACAGATGAAATTAAAGGGATACAAATCAGAAAAGAAGAACCCAAACTATCATTATTTACAGAGGACATGATCTACACTTAGAGAATCCAAAAAATTCTACCAGAAAACTTCTAGAATTAATAAATGATTTCAGCAAAGTAGCGGGATATAAAACCAACACCCACAAATCAATTGCATTTCTATACATCAGTGATAAACCCTCTGATATAGAAATTAGGAAACTATCCCATTCGCCATAGCCTCAAAAAAAAATATCGGGGAATCAATTTAACAAAAGAGGTGTAAGACCTCTACAATGCAAACTACAAGACACTGAAGAAAGAAATTGAAGAAGGCATTAGAAGATGAAAAATCTCCCATGCTCCTGGATAGGCAGAATCAATATTGTCAAAATGGCCATACTACCCAAAGCACTATATAGATTCAATGCTATTCCAATGAAAATCCCAATGTCATTTCTTATATAAATAGAAAAGGCAATCATGAAATTCATTTGGAAGAATAAGAGACCCAGAATAGCCAAAGTAATCCTTAGCAAGAAGAGTGAAGCAGGAGGCATCACAATACCCGAACTTAAATTATACTGCAAAGCTATACTAACAAAAACAGCATGGTACTGGCACCAAAATAGACATGTAGACCAATGGTACAGAATAGAAGACACAGAGATGAACCCTTGTACATACAGTTACCTTATACTAGATAAAGGAGCCCAAACACGCACACTGGAGAAAAGACAGCCTTCTCAACAAATGTTGCTGGGAAAACTGGAAATCCATATGCAGCAAAATGAAACTAAACCCTTATCTCTCACCATGCACAAAATTTAACTCAAAGTGGATCAAGGACCTGGGAATCAGACCAGAGACCCAACGCCTAATAAAAGAAAAAATAGGACTAAATCTTCATCACGTTGGATTAGGACCATACTTCCTTAACAAGACTCCTATAGCACAAGAAGTAAAATCAAGAATCAATAAATGGGTTGGATTCAAACTAAAACTTCTTCTCAGCAAAAGAAGTAATCGATGAAGTGAACAGAGAGCTGACATTCTGGGAGCAAATTTTTGCCACACACACATCCAATAGAGCACTGATCTCTAGGATATATAAAGAACTCAAAAATCTTAACACCAAAAAAACAAACAATCCAATCAATAAATGGGCCATGAAGCTGAACAGAAACTTCACAGAAGAAGGTATACAGTCGATCAACAAACATATAAAAAATGTTCAACATCTCTAGCAATCAGAGAAATGCAAATCAAAACTACCCTAAGATTTCATCTCACAACAGTCAGAATGCAATTATCAAGAATACAAACAACAATAATTGCTGGCGAGGTTGTGGGCAAAAGGCACACTCATACATTGTTGGTGGAACTGCAAATTGGTGCAACCAATCTGGAAAGCATTATGGAGATTCCTTAGAAAACTTGGAATGGAACCACCATTTGAGCCTGCTATCCTTCTCCTTGCTCTATACCCAGAAGACTTAAAAGCAGCATACTACAGTGATGCAGCCACTTCAATGTTTATAGCAGCTCAATTTACAACAGCTAAACTGTGGAACCAATGTAGATGCCCTTCAATAGATGAATGGATAAAGAAGCTGTGGTATATATATACACAATGGGATATTACTCATCAATAAAAGTGAATAAAATTATGGCATTTGCAGGTGAATGGATGGAGTTGGAGAATATCATGCTAAGTGCAGTAAGCCAATCTCAGAAAACCAAATGCCGAATGTACTCGTTGATAAGTGGATGATGATCCATAATGTTGGGGAGGAAATGGGAACAATGGAGGAACTCTGTTCACAGGGGTATAAGGGTGGAGGGGGGATGGGGACAGTAAAGGTGATGCAATATTATGGTCATCATAGCCCTAACTTTATCTATGACTGCATATATGTTGTGATTCTATATCACTTACAACCAGAGAAATGAAATGTTATCCTCTAAAAAACAAATAATAATAATAATAAAATTTTAAAGTTTGGGGAAAAAACGAGCCAACTAGGTAGCACTGCCATGCCTCTGGCTTTGTAAACAGCAGTGGCTCTCATTTCAGGAGAGTAAACTCCTCCTTCCACCCACCTCCACCCTGGCCCAACCCCTGAGAGGATTGGCAGATTTCCCAATAACCAACTCATTGGACATTGGTTTGCAACCTCAGGACCAGTGAATTCCTGAAGGGATCTGAAGGGTGGACGCCAGGCCCTGGAAGGCCCAGAGGCTTTTGTGCTCTGCCTCGCTCTGCATGTGTGATAAAAACAACTTAGGATGAAACTGCTTTAGGATGGTGTCTGCAAGTTTTACTGTAGGGCCACAGAGGACCTTGGATATACAGGGATGCAGATGGACTTAGATTTCACGGTATTTCTTTTATTTCTGAGGAAAGCATGAATAGTAGTGTGTAATTTGTTCATCATCCAGTTTCTCGGTTTGTTTTAATAGTTCTTGCTTTATTTTGAGTTAATAAATATCAGAACTCTGTCGGGAAGCCAAGAAAATGGTAAATATTAATTAAACTATATAAAAATTACTTTAAGTGTTCATACTCTAGTATTTCAATTTAAAGAAGGAGATTGTCAGTAGAAAAAAATCACAAAAACAAAATCTTACTATATGATTTCTAAAAGAAAGCAATTTTAAGTATAAAACACAGATAACTTAAAAATAAAGGGAGGTAAAAAGATGGATCACACCAACACTAATCAAAAGATAAATTGAATTACTATATTATTTTCATATAAAGCATATTTCAAAGTAATGAAAATTATCATAAATAAAGAGAGTTATTATATACTATGTAGGGGCCATTTCTCCAAAAAGACAAAAAAAAAAAAAAAAAAACCTATTGGATGTGTACTGATGATATTAGAGTATCAAAATACATAAGGGAAAATCTGATAAAACTACAAGGATAAATAAACAACAACATTATAGTTGGAGGCTTCAACATCCCTATTTCAGTAGTTATAGATCCAGAAGGCATGAAATCAGTAACAGAGGAATATAGTTGAAATGGAACATACCATTAATCAAAAAGCTTGAATTCATATTTATACTATACTTTATCCAATAGCAACAGTATATATATTTTTCCTAAAGTTTACAGGGATCAACAAGACAGACCACATTTTGATGCATTAAAATACCTTAATACATTTAAAGGAATAGAAATTTTATAAGCTTTTCTCATAAGACAATGAAATTAAACTAGAGATCAGAAACCAAAATAGTCAGAAAATCCAAACATATTTGGAGATTAGACAACAATTTTTAAATAACATTTCCATATGAATTTATAATGATCTAAAAAAAGATAAAAGTGAAACCCCATTACAATAGCAACAAAAATAATAAAATATGTAAGAGTAAACTTAAAGAACTGAAAGAAATGGTACACTGATAGTTATACAACTTTAATGAAGAAATATAAGAAGGTACAGATAATTGAGAAAATATCCTCTGTTCATTATTTGGATGAATTAATATCATTAAAAGTCCATACTAGCCAAATCTGTACTGATCTACAGATTTGATCCAATTTTCTAAATAAAAATATCAATTATATTCTCTATAGAAAGAGGAAAACAATCTTAAAATTCATATGAAAGTACTAAAGAACTCTTATAGTCAAAGTAATTTTGAGCAAGAAAATCAATACTACAGGAAGGTATAACAATCTCTGATTTCAAGATTCACAGTAAAGCTTCAGTAATTCAAATAACATAGTAGTGGCATAAAAACAGATGTATAGATCAATAGAACAGAGTAGAGATCCCAGAAAAACACATGTATGATCAACTGATCTTTAAAAAGAAAGATGTACAAACATGGAGAAAGGATAGTTTCTACAATAAATGGTGATAGGGAAACTTGATATCTGCATGCAAAAGAATGAAAGAAACACATATCTCACACCATGAGCAAAAACCAACCCCAAATAGTTTAAATACTTTAACGTAAAACCTAAAACAATGAAAAAGTTGGTTTTTAAGTAGGAAAAAACACTTTATTTCTCTTTTCTTTCTTTTTTTCTTTCCTTCCTTCCTTTCTTCTTTTATTTACATTTTTTTTTTTTTGGCACTGGGGATTAAACTGGGTCCTTTACCACAAAGTCATATCCTCAGGTCTTTATATGTCTTATTTTGAGAAGAGTTTCACTAAGTATTCTAGGTTAGCCTTGAAATTGGGATCCTCCTGCCTTAGGCTCTCCTGATTTTACAAGAGTGCACCATTATGCCAGGCAAGGGAAAAAAAATCTTCTTTATATCCATCTATTTTGGATATAACTTCAGAAGCAAAGTCATAAAAGCAAAAACAGACAAGTAATATTACCTTAAATTAATTAAATTAAAAAGCCTCTGCAAAACAAAAGAATCAGCAAACTGAAAATGCATCATAGAGAATGGAAGAAATACTAGTAAACCATAGAGGATAAGAGTTAATATCCAAAATATAAGGAACAGAATCAAATCAATAATGAAAAACACAAAACAAAAACAAAAATTCAATTAAAAACAGGCTAAGAACATGAATGAATATTAATCATTCCTCAAAAATATAAAAGTGGACAATGGATATATGAAAATGTAGTCAACACTAATTATCAGGTTAATGCAAATCAAAATCAAAACAAAATTTTACTTTACATCTCCTAGAATGGCAACCTGCAAGAATACAAAAAAGGTAAGTGTTGATAAGGATGTAGAGAAAAGCAAATTCTGGCATAATGCTGGAGAGAATGTAAAATGATGCAGCCATTATAGAAAATATCCTTCATAAAATAAAAAAAAACCAAAACTATCATATGATCCAGCAATCTCATTCTGGATATGTATCCAAAAGAAATCTTTTTTTCACATATGACAAGATAAAGAAAAAACCTGTGTCGATAGAAAGATGAATAGATTAAGAAAATGTGCTCTTGCTTTCTCTAGCCCTCTCTCTCTCTCACACACACACACATAAACACACACACAGACAAAATCATATAACTCATATAACTCAGAAAGCAGAGAGTATCAGTGGTTGTTGCCAGGGATGGAGAGATAGGAAAAATGGAGAGATGCTTGCCACAGAATGTAAGAGTTCAGTTATGTAAAAGAAATAATTTCTTGATATCTAATATATAGCATAACTATGGAAAGTAAAATAAAAGAAATTATAAAAATAAAATCAGAAATTAATGAGAGTAACAAGAGGAAATTAGAAGCAAAATTCAAATAAACCAAAAGATAATTCCTTAAAAATGTTTAAAAATTGGTTTAATTTTTATTTGGGCATCAAAAAGAAAATGAAGAAAATAATCAGTATAAAAATAAATGGAAAATATTGTTAGTATGTCTAGCTCCACACATATAATAATTTAAAAGAAATGTACTTGTATCTTAAAAGGTACAAACTAACAAAATTTACATGCATAAAAATAGTAATATTAAAAAGCCTACACTATCAAAGAAATTGAGTTAACAATTAACACTCTCCAAGCACCAGGTTCAGGTGGTTGTACTATGAATTCTACAAAACACTTTAATAAGTAATAATATATATTATTTAAAAAATCTTCAGGAATTAGAAAAAGCAGTGTTGACATTTCTAATATATTCTATGCATCCAGTGTTTTGCCAACCAAAATCATGTGAAGTTACAATATGAAATATACATTTAGAGCAATATCTCTTATCCATATACGTACAAAATATTCAATAAAATATTACCAAGTTAAATCCAGTACTATATTAAAAACAATGATATTATGTGTGCAAAGTAATTAGACTGATATTTTCAAGGCTGGCTTAACATTCTAACACCAATCGATGTAATCTACCACATAAGTTGGTTGGAGAGAAAAATCATATGATCTTATAGATAGAGGCAGAAAAAACATTAAAGGAAATCAAACACACATTCATAAAAATAACTCCAGCAAATTAGTCATAGAAGGGCGTTTCCCCAACTTTATAAGTGATTTCTTAAAAAAAAAAATCTTACCATTGGCCTCACACTTAATGTTAAGAAACAGTATATTTCCTTCTATAATCAAGAACAAGGCATGGATATTACATTAGATCACATCTATTAAAAATCATCTTGGAAAACTTGACTAGTGAAGTAACAAAAGAAAAAAAGAAATACAGTAGATATCACCTTGCAAGGAGAAATGACATGTTGTTCACAGATTATCTATATGGAAAGTTCCATTTTTTTATTTTTTTGTGGTGCTGGTGATTGAACCAGGGCCTTGTGCATGTGAAACATGTCCTCTACCAACTGAGCTATATCCCCAGCCCTGGAAAATTCCCAAGATTTGACAAAATTTTATAATTATCTAGGAACTAATGTGCCTTTTAAGCAAAATTTCAGGATAAAATAGTAAAATTCATAATTCAGTTGCTTTTCTTTGTATTAGTGATATATAATTTTAACTTAACATTGATAGCACAATATCATTTAATTTTCATCCAAAATGAGATACTTAGTATAAATATGTATATATATGTATATACATATACATATATATATGCTTTATAAAATAATGACAAAATTCATGAGGAACAGCACAAAACTCATTATCTGGCCTTATGTTTCAGTGCAATTAGTTTTGTCTTGTTCTTTGCCATGTGAAATAATTTCTAGATACCCAAAATGTGAAAAATAAGTTATTCTTGATATTTTAGGACTAAAGAATTCAATGTGTTTTTCTTTGATCTTCATATTATTATTGAGTCATATACTACATTCTCAATTGGTATCCAAATGCATATTATTTTTGATGATTTTATGTCATAGCCCTAAGTACTGAGAGTTTCAGACAGAACTCTCTGATAGGGTCATATTTTCTATACTGAGAATGTCTTATTTAATGCCTCGGTACTACAAACACACAACATAGTTATTGGTTTAGAACACAATTTAGGAGCAAGTCTGAATTTCCTTCAAACCTTTGATTTGGTTAAGTTAATTTTCATAAATGCTAACAGCAAGGTGTTGATATGGATGCGTTTTTTACTTGAACATTTATTTGTTGTTGTAATTGTGAAAATAAATGAATTGCTAACAAATAAACAACTTGGTAATAATTTCTCCTCCTTACATGAATATGACAAAATGCCAGAGCAAATGCCTATAAATCTGGGGATACAAGAGTTTAGACAGAACATTAAAACCATCATAAATATGAAGTATATTTACAGTTTTAGATAGCACGTTAACTAATTAAGCATGTTGACATAAAATTGATTGAAATAGCCTAGGATTTATCATATTTACAATAACCAATTTGTATCTGCCAAGCTAAGTAGAGGATATCATAAATATAATGCTAGATACAAAGTACAGCTTTACAAAGATGAATTATTAATTTACAGTGAATGAGGTTTGTCCTATAACACACTGTAGGATTTTGCATTAAAATATGATTATTTTGGTATTTTTGCAATGAAACATGTGCTGCTACAATGGCAAATGCCACTCTAGGCATCTTCATTCCAGTTACCTCTATGTGAAATCTCTGTTTTATTTCATGAACGATTTCATTTTAGACATTCATCTACCATGAGCTATGGCTTCATTCTCAACATTAAGCAAAAGGATTCTTTGATGTAATATATATTTGTTGTCCTTAATTTTTTTATGTATTCCTATAATAAATTATATAAATTTATAAATTTTAGGCACTTCAAATAAATGTGGATTCTGGTAGACTGAATAATTTTTTGCAAGCATATCACCAAAAATAATTTAAAAACTGGAAAAAGTATCAGTCAGGAGTCACTGGACACATAATATTTCAGTGAGGAACTCTATCTTACACAAATAACTTACTAATCAAAAAGAAGACTACAATGGAATTAAGTAAATACACTAAATGATAATAATAATGCTGCAAAATAAAACCTGGGGACATTTTCAACAGTGATGATACAATATAACCTGGAATGTGTGTATGTACGCACACACACACACAGATATGCAAAGAGGCAAAATGGAAAGTTAGTGATTGAATAATATAACTCAAGAAGTTGTGTGAAATGCAGTAAATTAATCAAAAGAATATATCAGAGGACAAATAATAAAGATAACTATGGAAAATAATTAAGTAGAAAAGTACAATTTGGAGGATCAGCAAAGGAAAATGGTACTTCCTTGATTAATCCAACTGACAAGCAGGAAAAGCTAATAAAGATAAAGAAAATACAAATATTACAAAACATGAATAAATCAGACATAACTTTTCTATTTTCCTATATGAATACTCCACATCATATACAACCACAGTGAAAGTCTACATCATGTACAACCATAAGAACAGGATCCTAATAAGGAATGTTATATTCCTTGTATGTATAATATGTCAAAATACACTCTGCTGTAATGTATACCTAAAGAGAACAAATATAAATAAAATAATAAATGGTGACATTACAAACCCTAAAGTTTCAATATAATGATGTAATACAAAGACAGTATTATATAGAATTTTATATCAATGAGATTGAAAAGTTGAATGAAATGGAAAAATTCATAAGAAAGAATAACTTTGAAAAATGGACAGATAAAATAATATGAAATATAAATATTTATATACATATAAAACCAACCCACAAAGGAAAGACCAAGAATAGATTATTTGACCTGGAAAATGTCAAATGCTTTACAGAAGTATTCATGTCACCTCCGTGTAAGACTCAAAATTTAATCAGATTCATTTGATGAAATTACATTTTTATTTATCAGAAAAAATTTACAGAAAGGGAAAAACTGGTGTATTGATCATAGTGTGTATAAATGGGGAGTCAGGAAGGCAGAGAGAGACATTATTTAAACTCTATATGAACTAATATAAAAATTGAGCAATATTATAGAACTTCATAATTGAGAGAAGATATTGCACTCAAGAGTTCTAGGACTGAAAATAACACACATCAAATTTTCCAATATTACATGTCACCTTTTGATGAAATCTCTTTACATTTATTTTTTACTAGTATATAAACATAAAAGTTGTACATACTAATTGGCTGCTATGATGTTCAAGATACATCTGACTAAATAAAATCTTTTAACAAATAGTATGTAGTTTGATGTTATGGGAAATAATTTTTTATGTATACATTGTACAAGTTTTAATTAGGCAAAACATTTACTTCCTCAAACATTATCACAACATTATGGTCAAAATTTTCAAAATCCTTTTTCTGCTGTGCTTAAAGTGCACAGTTTTTCTATAGTTACCCTAGTATACATTAGAACATCTTAACTACTTCCTCCTCTGTAACTGTGATTTAGTAAACAATCATGTTTGGTGCAATTTCACACTCATGAACAAAAAACCTGAGATTTTTATTGGATGCAGTCTTTTTTTTTTTTTTTTTTTGGTACTGGAGATTCAACTCAGGGGCACTCGACCACTGAGCCACATCCCCAGCCCTATTTTGTGTTTTTTTAATGTAGAGACAAGGTCTCACTGAGTTGCTTAGCGCCTCGCCATTGCTGAGGCTGGCTTTGAACTCGCGATTCTCCTGTCTCATCCTCCCTAAGTGCTGGGATTACAGGCTTGCGCCACCGCGCCCGGCTGAATGCAATCTTATCAAAATCCAATTGTGCATGTGTGTGTGTTTGTGTGTTTGTATGTGGAGTGAATTCACATGTCAATTTAAAAAATATATTTGGAAAAATCAGCAGTTTAGTAATGCCAAACCATTTGAAGATAATTAAGTTTTGGTTTTGCTCTTAAAAACATAAAGTCTTTTAAACTTCTATATTAATTTAAAGTTATTGTTATTAAGGAAGAATAAAATAATGAACTAATAGAGCTTGGAAAATCACCTAAATTTATTCAGTTTGTGAATATTTAAAAAAAACGGCTAAAGATGTCACTGGAGAAAGATCCTGATTAAAGAAATAACTCAGGAAAAAGTAGATATGTGAAAGGAAAAATATATAATTTCATCAATTTCAGTTCCATGTTCCATGTGAATGAGACTGCAAATCATGAAGGCATAAATCTTTTTATAAAATACTAAAAAAATTCATGATGTTGGGGTTAGGGATATTTTCTTAACTAGACAAGTCCATAAAAGAAATTGTTGGTAAGCTTGATTATGTAAAAGATATATTTTTAAATTAACATACACCAACAAAAAAATTAAAAAAAATAAATCAGGATATGCAATGGAAGAAAATACCACATTCAAAATTAAACTAATTCCTTTTAAGAAATAAGCCAATTCCTGTATAGAAAATTATAATCAATACACCTAGACAGGGGATGCCTAAATGGCTTCATTCTATATATATATATATAAATTCATAAATATATGAAATAAAAGTTAAAAGTAGAAAAGAAAAACAGAAATGTGCTGAACCTCATTAGTAATTATCAGGATAGTAGTTTCTTGGACAGATGGAGGGTATAGTGAATGAGAAAGGAGGAGCATTTAGGATTCTAGATGTTGACATTTTCTACTTTTGACCCCAATTATAGTTAAATCAATTTTCACTTTATAGTGACTTTATAAACTATATATTATATTATAGATTTTATTCTTTCATCTACATATATTATATTTTAAAGCAGCTTCTTTTATGTAAGTTCCCAACACTTGTTAGCTGAGTTTCAGTGTAAAAGTTATGTAGTGCTAACTTTATGCTTTCATTAGCCAATATTTCCATGATCTATATATTTGAAAGACCCTTTAGAAACTACCTTAATATTTTTACATGTATCTCAGCTTATATTGATACATATGTGAGATATAATCTGCTATTAAAACATCAATACCAAAATTTAAGTATATTAAGTGATTACCCAAATGTTGAGCAGCTTAGTAGCGATGTCCTGTATTCTTTATTCCTCACTATGCAAAATGGGGTCTTATGTATTAAAATTTCCCTTATATAACTTTTGGAACTAAAAGATTCTAGTACCATTTAAATTTATTTTCAAATGACAAAATGAAATTTCCTACTGGATTCTGATTTAAAAGTTGGTATTGACTATAATGGTGCATTTAATGTTCCTTTGCACTTATGGGCTCTGCAGTTGCCCAGGTAACATTTTTTTTTAATCACATGGATAAAACCATAGGCTAATAGTTCTTCAAGGGTAATCATAATAGGATCAACAGCACAGCTTCCTTGAGAATTTCTTTGAAGTATAAATGCACAAGTTCCACAGTAGTGAAACATAAATTCCTGGCTTGGGGGAGTAGGGGAGGAAGACTGAAAAAATATGCATTTCAACAAGCTCTCCACGTTATTTTGGCACATACTAAAGTTTGAAAGCCTCTGCCATATATCATGAGCTCTGGAAGAAAAGGGACTATAAACCAAAAAGTTATTTATTTTTATTCATCATGAACCTAATGGTGACTAGAAAATGAATACTGTTCTTGTGTGTTTTAGTCATCTCTTTCACTGGTGTGACTGAAAAATCTGACCAGAACAACTGTAGAGGAAGAAAGTTTATTTGAAGGATCATAGTTTCAGAGGTTTTAATGCACAGACAGCAGACTCCATTCCTAGGGGTTCAACATGAGGCAGAACATCATGGCAGAAGAATGTAGCAGAAGGAAGCAGCTCACATGAAGATCAGTAAGCAGAAAGAGACACAGAGAGAGAGGCTATTCTCTCCGTATACAAAATGTATACCCCATAGCCACAGTCCCAAGGAATCATTTCCTCCAGCCATACCACACCTGCTTCCAGTTACCATTCAATTAATCCCACCAGGGATTAATTCATTGATTAGATTAAGGATAGCACTCAATCCTTTCTCCTTAGTACCCTCTCGCATTGTCTCATACATGAGCTTTTGGGGGACACCTTGTCTTAAACCATAACACTATGCATTTACCTATTTTGGGTGTTTGTTTAAAAGAACATTATAAGGTATTAAATATATACACAAATAAGAGTTTCTCTAATATGTAATAAACCAATTGAAAGATCACTGAAACTTACAGTTTCTAAACTTTGTCTATATATATGATATCTTTAACATTTACTTTAAGATTATTGTCATATCATAAACCATACAATTATTTGATGAAAGCAAAAAATGATGAAATCTACAATTTTCTGAGAGAAAAATTTGGTGCCATTATAGTATAAAACTAATAATATATAGAATAATATATATAATTATATGATATATAATTATATATAATATATAACAATATAATATATAGAATATCCATTTTATTTTCAAAATCTTCTCAAATAACATTTACATAATTGTGTGGTGGAAGTGCTATATCCTATTATTGAATAATAAATTCAAGTGTTTTCAAATAAATATTTTAAAAATTTAGAAATTGATTTAGCCATGATTATACATCTGTTATGACCATTTGCATGTGAAGTGCCCCTCAAAAGCTCAAGTGTGAGACAATGCAAGAAGGTTTAGAGAAATTATTGGGTTCTGAGAGTCTTAACCCAATAAAGGAATTAATCCCCTGATAGGGATCAACTGAGTGGTAGCTAAATTGGTAAGGTGTGGCTGAAGAAGGTAGACATTGGCATTGTGGCTTTAGGGTATATATTTACATCTGGCAAGTGGAGATATTTCTCTCTGCTTCTTGATTACCATCTGAACTGCTTTCCTCTGCCACACTCTTCTGCCATGATGTTCAGTCTTACCTCCCAGAGGAACCGAGTCTGCTATCTAGGGATCGAGACCTCTGAAACTGTGAGTCCCTAAATAAACTTGTCCTTCCCTAAAATTGAACTGGTCAGATCATTTAGTCATAGCAGCAAAAAAGCTGACTAAAATAACATCTTTATATACTCATCAATACAACTAGGTGCAGTTATTAATTTCTATATTGTATTTTTCATTCAGTATACCATTTTTGAAATCATTTACCATTTTCATATTAAATATAATACCACGTGAATAAAGTTCACTGTCAAAGGAGGTGATTTGAATTTCTTTTCCTTTACTTCATTTTAATATTTATAAAATTAAATCAAGAAAATGTAAAATCTAATTAAAGTTACAATAGAGGAAATACCAATTAGCTCCCATAAAATCCTTATTTAATCAAACGAGTCATACCCAGCAAATCTCCTAAATATTCAGATGGATTGAACTTTTACTAGATATATATCATGTATGCTAAATTAGTGAATACTATGAATCTCTAGACTATTAGAAATTCAGAATTTAAGTTCTGTACAAGTCATACTAAACTCAATGTCATTTAAATTAGATTTTTTCCCTCACTGACTGCATAAAATAGCTAATTGCTCAATCTAGAATGTGTTTCATAAAATAATTTATATTCCAGAATCTAAAATTTAGGACAGTTTCAGTAACATATTCATGGTAGTCAAGGAGATATTTATTAAATTGCTTAACATAAAGACTGAGTGTCTAATCACTAGGCACTTTGAACTTTCTGACATTGATAGAGGATTCCATGCTCAGAACTCAAGTTGAAACCTAAGGTAGAGCCTATTAATAATCCTGCAGGATGACTCCCAACTCCTTTAGTTTTACAAGCAGCCCTATCGTAAAGCAACAGCTCTGGAAATCACAGAGCTGTATAGTTATGCATGAAGAGAAAACCAACCATATATATGAAGTGAAAACACAACAGCATAAATCACAAAGGTGTCATAAAAAGAGAATTAGCAGATGAATGGAGAAAACATTTTTTTCAAGCATGAAAACTCTATAAATATTATAAACAAAATAATAGTTTTCCTAGGGACTTGGAAGGAATTAGGTCAATATAAGGATGTTTTAAAAAAGGAGAAAATCCTGGGGAAATCCTAGAAAATTAAAAGTACCATTATTCAAATAAAAATAACTATAAGAAGACATAAGCATAAACTTTAATAAACTGGAAATAATAATGAGTGAAAATGAAATAGTTAAAAACAAAGAAAAATTTTCAAGGCATGCAACATTCAACAACTTAGAGTTACAGAAAAAGAAAATAGAGTACATATTAGAAAAAAAGTCCCAATTCTAGAAGTGTTTTTTTGTTTGTTTGTTTTTAATAGAATCTCTAAATAGGAGGAAAAGATAATAGGATAGAAGAAAGTTACATGAAGTTTCTTCCTATTGAATGTCACTAAAATTAATTTAAAAATGATAACAATTGGAGTGAGGAAATAATAATCAAGAAAGGAAATAAATAAGAGTAGCCTTAAAAATATAAGACTGGATGTTTAGTAGAAAGTGCATAAATATAATAAATTTATTACATCAGTGACTGATATACCAAATTTATACTAAATCTCTAAAAGGCAAATATATTTTCAAGTATGAGACACTTAAAGTGAATTTTTTATTTATATTTTTAAATGAATTGATTTAAGGACATAACCAAAAAATAAGTGAAAGGAAGTGAAAACAAGAGAGGCCAAAATCAATTAATGAACAAAAAACAGAATTGACTATAAGAATTATAAGAAATTTTCCTACTATGACAGCCTTGCAAAAGAGTAAAAATGAAAACAGTATTTTTTTTTTTGGTTTTTACATATACATAAGGAAATATTTATAAATGAAATTATATTATGTCTGGAATTTGCTTCAATGTAATTCTGGACTGAGGCAGGGAGCTAGTCAAGACATAGTTAATAACTATGGGAGTTGAGCATTTGGTACATTGATTCCATACATTATTCTAATTGTGTATAAATACTTTAAATCTTTATGATACAACATGTTTAATAATGAAATGTGTATGCACATGCAGACAGAATGAAAATTCGAAATTATCATCAGTAACAATATTGGTATTAATAAGAGGAGAAAAACAGAAAATATATAGCAAAGAATGCTTATTTTATGTCTGATATAAAATAAGCAAAAAGAAATCATAGGTACAATACAAGCGACAAATGCATATCAGAGATTCTTCATTCAAATATGAAGCCAAGTCTAATGTAGCACAAATTTGGTCAATTTATGGAACATAAAAGAGAACATCCATTTAATGATTAGGTGGATAATATTTGCTTAGTGTCATTGAAAGGTCATAATAAAATTGGGTCTGTGTAATACCTCTGACTCCAGTATCTGAGCCCCAGAGGTCCTTGATTTTCTCAGCTAGAAATGTCCTTGGGCTCTGTGGCTGCGTAGGTGTTATCACAGTCTTGCCTTTCCAGTAAAAATACATATTGCTCTGCAGGAGGGAGTAACTCTCTTAAGACCCTTCCTATGGCTCACCCGCATCTATTTGAGCTCGGCCTTACTTAACATGCCTTGTCCTAAGGTGGAAGAATGGATAATTCTCATACTCTATTTCTTCTCCTTTAAGTTTCCTTAGTAAATTTTACTTCATTATACATGATGATGTGTTTTACACTCTGAATGATATAGTTCTGTTCCTTTTCACTTTATCATTTATGTTCAACCTAGACTAACACAAAAGAATTCAGTATAGTAAATATAGAATGGAGTTGTTTTAAACTCTACCATGCAAAAAAGGTTAAAAAAATAAATAAAGCTGTGCAATGTTGTAGGTTGAATTGAAAGAGAGGCTGATAAATTTGAAGAGCATAAGTATCAATATCTTACATTATAAAGTAGCCATGAGATACTGCTTCAAGTAAAGAGAGCTAGAGATATGGTATTATGTAATTTCAAGTTAAAAAGATGGAATTGTAGAAAAAAATAAATAGCTAAAAAATATCAATAATTTGCAAAAGTGGAGATGGATATACTGAGATAAGACTTCATCTTTCATTTATGATCTGAATGATAATGTTTAAAAATAATAATCAAAATTGCCAGTATGAGTATGCTATTTATATTTATAGGGATAAACACCATGAAGTCTCTGAAAGCATAATTGTTGTAAGTGCTTGCCTCTAGCAAAGAAAACTGGGAGTGAGTACAGATGAGTTATGCAAATTGTATTTTATTTTGTGAGCTCTTCTGGATTTATTGATTTCAAAATTATAAAAAGTAAACTACCAAAACAAAAAACAGTGATAGAAAGGTTTAGTTTAAGTTGGTTATAGTAAGAAATGAGACTAATGAAAAAGGAGATGAAAAGTTAGAAGTGAGAGTAAATGAGACGAAAGACAATTAGAAAACGGTGCTGTCAGTTATATTGAGAGTTTAGGAATGATTCTTAAATACACCTAGCATGGAGATCATATTAATTTTCTATTGCTGCTATAAGAATCTTCCACAACATAGGGACTTAACACAGCACAAATTTATTATCTACTATTTCTGCAGGTCAGAAGCATGGCATGATGTGACTTGTTGCTGTGGATGGGCTAGTTATTTTCCAGATATTTAGTTTCCGACTAAGGCTCAGGGTCTTTGTTCAAGCTCCCTGCTGGCAAAATTCATTTCCCCCTGTGCTTTCCTCATGGGTCTTTCCATTTTTGAGACACCAATGATACATGATTCTTTTTTAAGTCTGGAAAGTTCTGACATCCTTCTGTGCTTTAAGGTCTCATGTGATTACCTTGATTCCATCTGAATAATTCACAAAATTCTCCCCATTTTAAGGTCAACAAATATGTAACCTTAAATGCATTAGCAAAGTCTTTTTTGCTATATTCATGGTCTAACTAATGGCATGGGGAATAAAACTCTTAGGAAGACAAATTATTAAAATTCTGGAGTTAAACTTCAGACATTCTGTTATCCAAAAATAATACATTAGACACCTATAATATTATTTGGCTCTCTGGTACTGCAACTCAATCCTAGATCTGAGAAAGTTAATTTCTAAATTAATATTAGTTGGTGGTAAAGCCAACCTTTGACTATAGAATCAAAACTTTTTATTACTTCTCATGAAGCAAAAAAAAAAGTGCACATGTACCAGCTAAATGCACCTGACATTGGAAATTATTGATATAAAGAAGCAGAAACCACTGGGTTTGGCTCTTAACTCAGGTTTTATGTTTTATTCTGTGAACTACACAATATCTTTTAAGTAGATTCCTTTTTTGATGAATTCAACCAAGAAGTGTTAAGCAATTTCCATGACTTCCAGGATCATCAGCATTATACTCATAGGACTTGAGGGAAAAGGAAAATAAATTAAATATTCTGATGTGTATTCCTCTTGCTGTACAAGGGGTAATACAACTTTTTATCTCTAACCCCCTTGTTTATGTATTTCTGTCATCATCCATGAATCTGCCACGGGGCAATGTGTTAGTTTGCAGTTAGGCTAGCATTTCAGATTCTTTGTGCTTCTTTGCTTAGCCCACAAATATATTTAAATTCCTCAAATTTTAAGAATTTCCAAAATTAATATTGATATACTTTGTAGGATGTTAAAAATAATTGAGAAAACACAGGAATTGGTAAGCAGCCTTATTGGCTAGCAAATTCATTTTACGTCAAAGTGATGACTCTGGAGGTTGTGGGATGCAGTATCTCTGACTAGCAGCGATGAGATGTTACATTGGTCATTTAGATAGAACAGAATAAATAACAGGAGAGAATATTTCAAATATGACAGGAAATGGTTGTATCTAATGGTGCCTATCACTTAATAAGAAAAAAGGAAAAACATCCCTCTATTCTCAAATAAAAACAAAAATGAGATCAACTCACTCCAGTCAGAATGACAATTATCAGAAAGAAATATATTCTGACAAAGATGCAGAGAAAGGAGAACTCTGGTACAGTGATGGCAGGAATGTCAACTAATACAGCCATTATGGAAAACAGTATGGAATTTTCTCAGAACCAAGAAATAGATATGCCATATCATCCAGTTAACCCACTACTCAGTATTTATGCAAAGGAACTGAAATCAGTATGTAAAAACAACATCTTCATTTGCATTTTTATTACAGAACTCTTCATAATAGCCAAGAGGAGGAAGGAAGAATATAGTCTTCCCTCAATGGATGAATGAATAAAAAATATGTAGTGTAAATACATATTCTTTATTCATGTGTGTGTATATGTGTGTATATGGTGGACTATTATAGAGCCATAAAATAATAAAATTATGGCATTTGCAAGAACATGGGTAGAACTAGAGGACATTATGTTAAGATAAATAAGCCATGCACAGAAAAGCAAATGCCACATATTTGCACTTAGATATGGAAGCTAAAATATTGATATCAAAGAAGAAAAAAATAGAATAGTAGTTACTAATAATGGTGTGGGGAGGAAGAAAGAACAGCTAATGGACATAGGGAAGCAGATGGATAGGAGGAATTACTTATAATGTTTTACAGCACAGTATGATAACTTTATTTGATAGGAATTAACATTTCAAAATGAATAATAGAGAGGCTTTTGAATATTTCTTACAAAAAAAATAATAAATGCCTACTGCTATAAATTTACCAGTTACCCTGATCTGATTATTACACACTGTGTGCATGCATTGAAATGTCACTCTGTACCCCTTGTATATGAGCAATTATGTGTGGGATAAAAATTAAAATATATTAATTTTTTTTAAAAAATGAATAAAATTTTTCATTTCTCATCTCAAGGTGTTGAGAGAAAACCAAAGAGTTTCTATTACCATGCATCCATACTTAGATAGAAAGTAGCATTTTCAAAGCAGATGACAGTACTAATTTAAAAATAAAAAACTGAAGCAAATTTTGGGAAAGTGTCGAAATAATTCTGTTATAGCTGAGTGATAAATACAAGTGTATGTGGTTTATTCATCTTTATATTATTTTTAATATTCTTGAAATATAAAGAAAAGAGTGAATTCTAATTTTTTAAATGAGACTATTTTATCCTAATTTAGAGGTGAATGATAAAATAACCTAAGAAAACTAACTAAATTAGTGCCACGTTTAATTCATAAATATATTGATACATGGGTAATAAATATATTCATATTAAATAATGTAATAATTTAAAAGAAATTAAATATCAAAAATGTTTACCTAGTTCATTGTTCATATACAGATTCATCCTGACAGAATATATAAAATTTTGTATCTAAGTTGTTCACATAGGTGATTTTTTTTGTTTTATAATATTGAAATAAATGAGTGCTATGATATTAATAGAATGTATTGTCAGATTCTCCATTGATTAAAATTTCCAAAGCATATTTTCTCACTCATTCCTTACCTTTATAACCAAGTCCTTAAAATGTATATGAAAAGCAATATTCCCAGGATCAAAGACACAGATTTCATGGGGATGTATATTTTTATAATTTTTAGTGTCATCAAATCGTATTTTATATTATTGGCAGCAAATATTAAGCATAATTTAAATAGGATAGAAAGTGGTGATCCTTTATAGTTCTTTGTAATTATTTTGGTCACCATAAACTCATTACTGCTTGTCAATATTTTTTGTACATACATTAGATTACAGGGTTTTCCTTAATAATTTGCACAAATTCCCTCTGTGATTAATATCTTCAATTTTGGTGTTATTTTAGCAGATGTAACCTTTCTACTTTTTACTTTTTTTCTACTAAATTTTTCTATTAGACTTCTATTCAAATTTAAAAGTATTTCCTTCTGAAGATGCAGTATTCACTAATATTTTTTTTAAAGCAAATATTTATTTGACTTAGTTTAAAATTTGCAAATATTCTCAATTACATAAAATATAGAACAGTTAGAACTTATTTACATTGTAGTGGTCACAGGAGGGTTATAAACCAAGAGACTATTCAGGTGGGATAATAGCACTAATATTTTTAAAATTATTTTCTGATTTATTTTATAATTTTTAAACCACCTACAACTTATTATAGTTTATGAGGTAAATGTGACTATTATCCTGCCCTTATTTTATTTTGTTTTTGAAATTCATGTTCAATTAATCTAAAAACGTGATAGATTATTTTTCTTTTATTTTCTTGATTTTACTCTTAGAAATTATAAGTACAATCATATAGAACAATTCTCAAGTACCTAAATATAATCTTTTACAATATTCTGTTTTGTGTTTTCTGGCTTATGTATTTATTCTCTTTTTTCATATGGGAATATAGGAATTAAAATTAATCCATAATATTCAGGTGGAATCATTTCACCATATTTAAAGTTTTGGGACAAAAATGTAAAGAGATTATTTATCTTCTAGTATTAAGACAGCAGAGACAATATACATTTGTCCCCTCTTTATGAAAAGCGTTCCTAAGCAACAAGAAGGAAAACCAGAAAAGCATTATTGAAAACTTTGTATACACTTTTTATCATGAATTCCAACAAGAAAGTCCAAGTGAGTGCTAAATAGTGAGTACTAAAACAGCTGAGGAGAAGTAATAACTTCTAGTGCTCAACAGCACAGTAGGGTAACTATAGTTCACAATGAGCTTTTAAGTATTTTGTGAATAACTAGAAGAGAACAGCTCAAAACTGGCCAAGAATTTGAAATGGCTGGGGTGGAGAGACTGAGTTTGGAGAGTGAGCCCAAGACCAGAAAACTTGGGGTCTGCAGGTGATGTGGACTAAGAATTGGTTCCTCCACCATTTGAGTGGAAGCCAAGGGAGATTTTAAGATACTGTCTTCCAGCATGGACTGGCAATTGCTGGGTCCTGGAGGTGCAACTGATTGAAAATCTCCAGACCAATTGGCATCTAGCCAAGAGCCTGGAACCTACCTAAACCTAAATCTTCTCTCCAGGAGTTCCACCTGTGAACTGACTTCTTTCACCCTAGCAACCCCACCCTCAGACTACTGAGAAGGAAAACAGAGAATCTTTTGAACTCCAGCATAAACAATTCTTTAACTTTACATTGAGACATTTTTTTCTTCTTTCTTTTCTCCACTTAGTTGTGACCTTGATGGTTCACGGACATTTATACATTATTTTTCTTATTTCTAGCGTTTTTAAAATCAGTTATTTTTCTTGGATCAGTTTTCTGGAGGACTAGAAAGTTTGATTAGTATATTTCAGTTTTGTTTTGTACACTTTTTTTTTATTTTTAATTTTTTAAAAATTTTACATAGTCCTGGAAACCCTAGCCAGAGAAAGTAGAAGAAATTTAAAAAATACATACAGGAAAAAAAGAACTCAAACTATCCCTAATTGCCTACAAAATGATTCTATATTTAGAAGACCCAACAAACTCCACTATAAAATTTCTAGAACTCATAAATGAATTCAGAAAAGTAGCAGGAAATAAAATTAAAATTCATAAATCAATTGCATTCCTATACATCAGTGATGAATCAACTGAAAGACAAATTAGTAAAATTATTTTATTCACAATAGCCTCAAAGAAAATAAAATATTTGGAAAAAAATCTAACAAAAGAAGTGTAAAAGACCTCTACAACGAAACTACAGAACACTAAAAAAGACATCGAAGCAGACCTTAGAAAATGGAAAGATCTCCCATGTTCTTGGATGAGCAGAATTAATAGTGTCAAAATGGCCATAAAACCAAAAGCACTATACAGATTTAATGTAATTCCTATTAAGGTTTCAATGACATTATAATAGAAATAGAAAAAGTGGTCATATAATTTATTAGGAAAGATAAGAGGCCCAGAATAGCCAAAGTAATTCTCAATGAGAAAAGTGAAACAGGAGGTATCACAATACCAGACCTTAAATTATACTACAAAGCCATAGTAATAAAATCAGCATGTCATTGTCTCTAAACAGACATGGAAACCAATGGTACAGAATAGAAGACACAGAGATGAATCCACATAAATATAGTTCTCTCATACTAGACAAGAGCACCATAAACAAACATTGGAAATATGGTAGCCTCTTTAAAAAATGGTGCTGGGAAAACCAGAAATCCATAGGTAACAAAATGAAATTAGGTCCCTATTTCTCACCCTGCACAAAACTCAACTCAAAGTGGATCAAGAACCACTTGTATTAAGCAAGAGGCCCTGAACCTACTGAATAAAAATTAGGCCCAATTCTACATCATGTTTGCTTAAGAACTGTATTCCTCAACATGACTCCTAAAGCTCAAGAAGTAAAATCAAGAATGAATAAATGGAAGGACATCAAACTAAAAAGTTTTTTCACAGCAAAGGAAAAATCAAATAAGTGAAGAAAGAGCCTACAGAATGGGAGAAAATCTTTACTACTTGTAACTTAGTAGAATATTAATCTCAATGATATATAAAAAACTCAAAAAACTTAACACCTATGAAACAAATAACCCAATCAATAAATGGGCAAAGAATTGAACAGACACTTCATAGAAGAAGAAATATGATTGGTCAATATATGAAAAAATATTAACCATCACTAGCAATTGGAGAACTTCAAATTAAAACTACACTGAGATTTTGTCTCACTCCAGTCAGAATGGCAACAAGCAAGAATACAAGTAACAAAAAATGTTGGCAAGAATGTGGGAAAAAATGTTCTCTCATACCTTGCTGGTGGGACTGCAAAATAGTGCAACCACTATGGAAAGCAGTATGGAGATTCCTCAGAAAACTTGGAATGAAACCACCATTTGACCCTATTATCCCACTCCTCAGTATATACCCAATGTATTTAAAATAAGTATACTATATTGTCACAGCCACATCAATGTTTATAGCAGCTCAATTAGCAATAGCTAAGCTATGGAACCATCCTAGGTGCCCTTCAACAGATGAATGGATAAAGAAAATGTGGTACATATACGCAATGAAATATTACTTAACCATAAGGAAGAATGAAATTATGGCATTTGCCAGTAAATGGATGGAACCAAAGACTATCATGTTAAGTGAAATGAGCCAATTCCAATAAAACAAAGGCCAAATGTTCTCTCTGATATTATGATGCTTACTCACAATAAATGGGAGGAGGAGGAAGAAGGGGAGGTTCACCTTTTAAACAGGAAGTAGTGGGGGCAAGGGAGGAGGGATCAGAATGGGAAAAACAGTAAAATGAATCAGACATAACTTTCCCATGTTCATATATGCATACACAACCAGTTTAACTCCACATTGTGTGAAACCACAAGAATGGGAAGTTATACTCCACGTATATAAAATATGTCAAAATGCATTCTCTTGTCATGTATAACTTAAAAGAACAAATAAAAATTTTAAAAAAAGGAAAGATTTCTTAATGACTAGTAATTTCAGAATATATTTGCCTTACTGTTCACTTCATCATTAGTCAACTGTGAAAATAAAGTCTAGATATTTTCTTAAGCATAAAGGCTAATTTTCTTAATGATAGAACATCATCTTTCAAAATATATATACCGATTACATTTATATTTAATAATACATTTTTTACAAAACTTTTCTTCCTGTTTTTAGTTTTATAAATTGTTCAAATTAGAAAAAAAAACAAAAACAAAATAAATGTTCCATGTCAACTTTTTATGGAATTAAACTTCCTGATGTTGAGAAAATAATTTATTTTACCTGTGGATTTGCTCACTTATGAATACAAGGAGTGATTTTAAAGAAACACTGTAATAGAAATGAGTATTTTAAATCAAGTAGACTATAAAATATTTTTTAGCTAGCTTTTTTTTCCACTATAACCAAAATACCCTACAAGAACAATATAGAACAGGAATTATATTTGGGCTCATGGTTTTAGAACTTTTAGTCCTAGAATCCTGACTCCATTGTTCTGGGCCAAGGTAAGCCAGCACATCATAAGGGCATAGCTCTGAGGAGGGAGGTTGCTCACCTTATGGCAGAGTCAGGAAGCAAGTAGAGAAATGTGGGACAAAAGAGGTCACAAGGGAGAGGTATCCTTATAGGGCATGACCCCAGTAGCCCGGGTCCCCCATCCACACCCTATCTGCCTATTACCACCACCCTGTCAGTCCATTTAAACTAGAGTGGGCTGATTAGCTTTCAGCTCTCAATTATTTCACCTTCAAACATTCCTGCATTAATATAGGAGCTTTGGGGGGACATCTCATATCCAAAGCAAAACAATATTGCTCATCTTCCCAAATGTTAAGAACAAGGTAAAACTGTTTTCTTATTCATTATAACCTCATATTTGTAGCACCAGAGGAGAAATTAGAAGAAAGAAATTTCTATTATTTATATAGAAAGTTTTCTTTTCTCCCTGTTTCTTGGCATTTTCCTGATTTATTTATTTTTATTACATTTTAAAAAAATCATTAAGATGAATCTCAGTGTAGATCTCTTTTCATTTATTTGCACTACTCAAGACATCTTTGAACTCACTAACTGTCCACACAAAGTTTTTCTTTCAGTAAACATTTCTTCTTTTTTTTTTCCTTCAGGAATAGGGATTTAGCCCAGGGCCACTAGTAACTATCTTAGCAAAATTACTTCTATTGCAACATTACCCACATACATCTTTTAAGAAAAAAAAAATACTTTTAGAATGTTCCATAATTTTCATCATTAATTATAGTTATTTTATAATAGAGTTTTTTTCTCATATATATGTATATATATATATACACATATATATATATAAAATTTGATTGCATAAAATTTTACTCTTCCTGTCTTTTACCTTTCATGTTTTTTCTGTATTTCCTGCATATAAATGATTTAGTTTATATAATTTATTGAGTATAGACTTTAAGTATATCCTTTCCTATAATATGCATTTTATTTTTTTCTACATATTTTTTATTTTCTTGTATATATTTCATTTGAAAAATATTTCTATTAATTACTTTGTACATCAGCAGCACATGGATTCTTCTCTAAAATAGAACATATGTTACGTCACAAAGCAAGTCTTAGCAAATACAAAAAAATAGAGATACTACCATGCATCCTCTCTGATCATAATGGAATAAAATTAGAACTCAATGCCAGATTAAAAAATAGAAACTACTTCAATACTTGGAACTAAATAATACACTATTGAATGATGCATGGATAACAGAAGACATTAGGGAAGAGATAATACAATTCTAGAGGTAAATAAAAATTCTGATAAAACATATCAAAATCTCTGGGACATCATGAAGGCAGTGCTAAGAAGAAAGTTTATTGCATTAAGCTCATTCATTATAAGAACAAAAAGTCAACAAATAAATGTTGTGACTCTACATCTCAAAGCCCTAGAAAAAGAAGAACAAACCAACACCAAAAGAAGTAGAAGACGGGCTGGGATTGTGGCTCAGTGGTAGAGCACTTGCCTTGCATGCATGAGGCACTGGGTTTGATCCTCAGCACCACATAAAAATAAATAAATAAACATACTATGTCCATCTACAACTAGAAAAAAAAAGCTTAAAAAGAAAAGAAGTAGAAGATAGGAAATAATTAAAATCAGAGCTGAAATCAACAAAATTGAAACAAAAGAAACAATTCAAAAAATTGACAAAACAAAAAGATGGTTCTTCCAAAAATAAACAAAATTGACAAATCCTTAGCCACCCTAATGAAAAGAAGAGGAGAGAGAACCCAAATAACTAAAAATTATGAAGAAAAAGGAAATATCACAACAGACACTACTGAAATATAGAGAATAATTTGAATCTATTTTGAAAATTTATACTCCAGTAAAATAGAAAACCCTGAAGACACCGACAAATTGCTGGAGCAATATGACCTACCCAAATTAAACCAGGAGGTCATACACAACTTATACAGATCAATTTTAAGCAAGGAAATAGAAGATGCCATCAAAAACCTGCCAACAAAGAAAAGCTCAGGACCAGATGGATTCTTAACCAAATTCTATGAGACCTACAAAGAAGAATTAATATCAATACTCCTCAAACTATTTCATGAAATAGAAAAGGAGGGAACCCTTCCAAACTCATTCTATGAGGCAAGTATTACCCTGATACCCAAACCAGACAGAGACACATCAAAGAAAGAAAAGTTCAGACCAATATCCCTGATAAATATAGATGCAAATATTCTCAATAAATTTTGGCAAATTGCATACAAAAACATAGTAAAAAAAAATACTGCACCATGATCAAGTGTGATTCATTCCAGGGATGAAAGTTTGGCTCAACATAGGGAAATAAATTAGCATAATCCATCAGATGATTAGACTTAAATGTTGGGGGCAGGTTCTCTGGGCCCGGGAGCTGCCCCGCCCTTTCAAGATGGCGACCTGGCTATATGCCAGAAACTTGCGGTAAACAGGTAGACAACTTAAAGAAGTGCACAGTAACATCACTGTGCGTGCTTGGCTCGTGGGCAATGCCTGCTCTGATACACACCTGTATTCTGCTCATGCTTTCCCCTCGTGCTTGATAATGCTATTCCTGCTTATTGGTTGTAACTCTGCTTGGTAATACTTCCTGCTGTGTGTAAGGTATATAGAAGGAGGCTGGGGGGAGGAACGAGAGAGAACAAAGAGAACCAAGGAAGGCAAGAAGAGCGCTCAACAAAATAAAGATTGCTTTCTGAGAACAACGGCGTCATTATTGTCTCCTGCCGGCGGGCGACGATAAGTGGTGCCGAAAAACCGGGAAATATTGATATCAAGAAGAAACATTAATAAGGAAAAAAGCTGCGCAGGTGAAAGTTTGTGGTAAAAGTGACTCAAGTTTTTTTGTTGTTTGTTTGTTTTAAAGTTTGTGGTAAAGCAACGATCCCTAAAAGCTCACGGTAAAAGTGACTCAAGTTTTTTTGTTGTTTGTTTGTTTTAAAGTTTGCGGTAAAGCAACGATCCCTAAAAGCTCACGGTAAAAGTGACTCAAGTTTTTTTGTTGTTTGTTTGTTTTAAAGTTTGCGGTAAAGCAACGATCCCTAAAAGCTCACGGTAAAAGTGACTCAAGTTTTTTTGTTTGTTTGTTTTGTTGTTTTTTGTTGTTGTTTTTGTTGTTGTTGTTTGTTTTCCTTTTAAGCTCACAGTAAAGTGACTTCTTTAAGTTCATGGCAAAGTGATTCAAACTTCCTTTAAACTGTTAAGAAATAGGAAAATGGGGTCTGAAGTTTCTAGGATCCGAATGGAACAAACGCTCCAGGACTTCCTTAAAGCCAGAGGTACTCCTTTAAAAACAAAATCCGCTGGTGCCTTCCTCCATACAATTGAGAAAAAGGCACCCTGGTTTTTAGAAGAAGGCTTATTAAATGTGCCTCAATGGGAACACTTAGGGGAGGATTTAAAGCGGGCCGATAAGCAGGAACCCTTACCACCTGGCACACTAGCCATATGGAATTTAATCAAAAGTAATCTTAGGGATACTAAGGAAAAATACAAATCTGTCTTAAAAGAGGGAAGTTCCCTTCTGGAAGAGATTAAGGAGGAATGATCTTGCTCAAGTTCAAAAAAAAAAGGGGGAACCTCCTCCCGGCCCACCGTCTTGGGCTCAGGGACACACGGCTCCCCAACCAAAAGGGCAAATTTTCTGCCCAACTGGACAAAACTTTCTGCCTAACTTGTCAGCTCCCAAGAGGGGAAATCCAACCCCTCCTCCTTCTGAGGCACACTCCAGCGGCGGGGGAGAGGGGGGGATTGACTTAAAAAGCAGAAAAAACCACTAGAAAAATGGATCAATTTCTTAATTCTGTTAAAATATAAAAAACATATTGTAACAAGATGCTGTCATGCTTATGTTCTTCAACTCCTAAAAAGAAAGCTAACTTAGGGACAGATAAAACTAAATTGATACAATAACCACATATGCAGGATGTGTTCCCTAGATGACCTTGTATGTATAACAGTAAGCTTTATTCATGAAGGTTCCCAAATGCGGGCTGGCTCTGGGAACTCTTTGATGCTATTAAAGAACATTGCTACAGGTTTCATTATTAAACTAAAATAAAACTTAAGAAGTTTATTCACATTTGGCTAGCCTTATTCCTCAAAAGTCATGAGAGATAATATTTTATAAATTCTTATACCCAAACCTGGCCTAAATGCCAACTGGAAAAAAAAGGGGTTAAAAAGCCCCAAGCAGATAACAGCTCTCCTGGCCAAACCATATGGGAGTTTACATTCCACTGCTAAGAGAAAGTCTGATAAGGAATTTAAAACCAAGAAACAAAAAAGGTTATATTCAAATTAACTTGAGGTTTCTCTTTCTCCTTCCTTCCTCTCTCCCTCTCCTCTTTTCTCATGTTGCTTTATTGAAACATTTAATAGCTATGTCATTTTTTCCAGGACTCTTGGGTTTTAAATTCTATATATGTATATTTTTTAAATTCCTGATTTTGACTCTGAATGCTAAAATTAAGATTTATGATCAGATATATTTTATCCAACTATAAAAGTTTTTTTTTACACTCTATTTTGCTCAAAAACAAATTTACAAAATAATTCAAGAGGCTTCTATTGTTTTTCATGTGATGTCTATACGTGTTTTGTCCTATGTGTTGTTTACATGTGTTTGTGTATCAAATCTAATATATGGAGCACTCATAAACTAAAATTAAAAAATGGATCCAAATACATTTGAATTGGATAAACAAAAAGATGCCTTTAAAATTACTCAACTCACAAGTCTTTCCACATGGTCAAAGGACTAATAACTTGTTAATGTCTATAAAAATATGTAATATATATCTTATTGTCAAAAATTTCTTCAAAAAAAAAGTTACTGTTAAATATGCTTGTCTTAATTTTTTAATGAAAATAAACAAATCAAATCTGATAACAAAATTACTTAATTTAAAGCCCAACAGGTATAATTCTATATACTTAAACATTATGTTTTCATATATGGTAAATAAATATAATTCTCTAACACAGCCTAATTCTATCTTAAGGTTAAAAGCCAATTCAACAAAAGATCATAAAAGTTTATTTTCCTGTTTTACTTGCTTGGACCATGTTTTTCTTAGGTGATTGCCTTCCTTAAAATTTAAGCAACACCCTCATGCTGGAACCTGAATTTGCTCCCTATCTA
>PVHX01008247.1:0-84847 GCA_004024805.1 Geosciurus inauris | reverse complement strand
ATGCTGTTTTTAAGTCCTTTGAGTATAGACTGAGGAGTGGGATAGCTAGGTCAAATGGTAGTTTTATTCCAAGTTTTCTAAGGAATCTCCATACTGCTTTCCAGATTGGTTGTACCAATTTGCAATCCCACCAGCAATGTATGAATGTGCCCTTTCCCCCACATCCTCGCCAACACTTATTGTTGTTTGTGTATTCTTGATAACTGCCATTCTGACTGGCATGAGATGAAATCTTAGAGTAGTTTTTACTGGAGAAGTTGAACATTTTTTCATATATTTATTGAGTAATTGCATATCTTCTTCTGAGATGTGTCTGTCAGTTCCTTAGCCCATTTATTGATTGAGGTTTTTTTTTTTTTTATGTGTGTTAAGTTTTTTGAGTTCTTTTTATATCCTGGAAATTAGTGCTATATCTGATGTGCGTGGTCCCACTCTGTGGGCTCTCTCTTCATGTTATTGATTGTTTCCGTTGCTGAGAAGCTTCTTAGTTTGAATCCATCCCATTTATTAATTCTTGATTTTATTTCTTGTGCTTTAAAAGTCTGGTTAAGGAAGTCAGGACCTAAGTTGACAAATCTTAGTTCTATCTCTGATGGCAGGTATAGGAGCTAGCTATAAGAAAATAAAGAAAAGGATTTAAAGTGCTTATTAAGGGTCAGTACTTCATGTATTTCTCATTTATTTCTTGTGAGGTAGTCACACAGATACCCATTTTGCAATGAGGAAACTGAAGCTCAGTTAGGTAAGATACAGAAGATCACTTGGCTTAAGTATCAAAAGTAGTATGCTCCACTCCATTACTCAATTACACTGATTTCCATTTCCTTCTCTATGCATAAAGAATGATTGTACTGGTTGTGTGTTTGTGTGTTTGTGTGTTTGTGTGTTTGCATATACAGTTACATTTAGCTAATTTTTAAATTAATTTTGTGTTTATCCTCAAGCCTTCTCTCTAGTTTCACATATTACAAAGGTAAGCAGTTTTTCAGGGGTGGGGACTTGACTTCAATTTTGATAGCTGGTGTTCTTTGGGAAAAGCAAAACTTCGTTTAAGCAATTGGTTCAATCACTGTTAGAAATAGGATTCATTACCTTGTGGTCAAATCATTTCATAATGAGTCCAATAGGATTAACCACTTCTAATTTATTAAAATTCAGCTGAATTGTGTATTACCCAAGATAATATTAACTCTTAACACATATTAAGTGCTCAAAATGTTTCAGGAACTGTGCTAAATGTTTCCTATGCATTATCTTATTAGTTTCTCACATCCATCCTAGAGAACAGTCATTGTTATTATTCCCATTAATGGCAGAGAAATTGGGGCATCAGAAGTCAAGTGGACTGCCCCAAACCACATATTTGGTTCGGTGGTGGAGGTATGATTTGAACTTGACTTTCTCATGCCATGTCTTCAGCTCTTAACTGCTGCACCAAACCACTTCCGTTGCATTGTATAACCAACCACATTTTTTCACATGAGAAATCTGAAGTTTAGCAAATTAAAATTGTAGTTGGTAAGCAATGGAGCAGGGAAGAAAAGCAAGAGCATCTAGAAAGCAATGAATGGGGTGTAAGGAAAGAGGCTGTGGTCAGACCCAGATAGGGACCTTGACTCTCAGCTGTGACCTTGGGAACAACTTCTGTTGAAAAGCACATGCATGCTTCATGGCCACTCCTAACCCAGGCTTCTTCCTCTGTATCCTGGGCTTAGAGAAGACATTAGGGCTGTGTTACCACTTCTGCCATCTGGAATACAGAATTCTATTCAGAAAGGGAAAAGTGAAGGAACACCTCTGCTTGGAGAGAAAGAAAATCATGTCTGTGTGATACCCTCTATACTTTTCAGGTCCACTAATAGGTGGCAGATTTGTGCTCTTGGCCTCACAGAATGCAGCCTATTTCCATTACCAACCTTGACCCGGTGTATTGCAACTGAAAACTGAAATAGTCACTTCTCTTCTCCTCTGACTGAACAAATCACCTGTTCACAGTGACTGATTATCCTTTCTGCTCCACACCTTACACCTCTTATTTAATCTTCACTTCTATTCTTTACGTATGTGCCACTAATATTCCCCTGAGTACCGAGATGGCAAAGGAGACTTAGAGAACTTAAATCCTGAGGTCACATGAGTAACAGGTGACAAAAAAACTCAGTTGACTACAAGGAACTATGTGTAATGGGTTTTACTCTGGTCTTCTCATCTATTCCCACTATCCTCTGGATTCTAATTTATTTTCCTATTATGACACAAAATATTGACCCTCTCTCTTTTTTCTATATTGTCCGTTTCTTAATGGATTTTACTGGTGGTATACAAATATTTAGGAGAAATCTGAGTGAGTGACTTTAACTGTATCAGAAGTATAACCATTTAAAAAATGAAATTATATCTGAAATTAATGAATCAAAATGGAATATGCTGTTATAAACTCTAATCATGAAACATCGGCAAGCCGATTGAGTGTATTTGATTAAAAGAATGACAGGTAAAGCAGTGATTCTTTAGCTAAAATCTCAAGTTCCCATATCCAGCCTCATACCTCGGGCAAACTGAGAAATGATTTAGAAAGGAGTTTTACCAAGATTTATGAGACCCATGTATCAAGGAAGCAAAATCATTGCTTCTATTCATCTTTCCTCAAGGAATCACACATTCCAGAAAGTAATTTTGACATTTACAAGCTCCTTTTATCCTTTTCCTTTTCTTCAGTTCTTCATTTTTCTTTCTTCCTCCATCTTTCCTAGCTCCCGCCCTCTCTCTTTCTTATGAACAGATAGGAGAAAATTTGCCGACATTTTAATAACGAGGGGTCCCCATCTATAAGAAGTATCTTTTCCACAAACCTCTTTATTTATCTTGGCAGGTTCTTTATTAGGGATGAGATTTTACCTCTACTTTGATGGAAGCCAGCTCTTATTTACCTATCATCCACACCAGGTGGCAGCTAGATACAGTCTTCCCAGGTCACCAAACTTCCCATGTCCCATAGGAATCTCTTCTTTGACTTTTCTTCTCTTATTAATTTCTCTAATGTTTTTGCCATTCTTTCTTCCCCAATCTGACTCCACCCAAATCATTACAGTACCTTCCATTTGCTTGGAGCAGAGTGTCTCATAAACAATTCTATTCTTTATTTTGACATGATAAATACAGTGTTGTCAGTAAAGTGCAATAAAGTGTGAACATACGGTTCAATGACTTCTAATCATTTTTAAACTATGTGTAGGTAGTCTTCTGCATTGCTCTATAGTACAACTGTTTACACAGTATAATACATGTGAAATGTGCAGCACAGGCGCATTTTTTAAAAACTTGCTTTGTAGCATGTTGTATGAAAACAAAATTTATTTCCTCCTGTTCATGGATTTTTGGATTGTTTTCAGTTTGGGGCTTTTTTTTCCTTTAGATTATTGGTCTATTTTTTATTAGAATTGAAAATACCAACTAAAATAACTCCCAGAAATTAGGATGTATTAGGTCACAAAGTAAATACCAGTCCTTGGGCTATTGCTTTCATCTTCTGACTCAGGCACATGAAATATTTTCTATAAAAGATGTTGAATTTTCTGTATATTGTCATACTAAATAATGTTGTTTTCTAGTGGTACCAGTGTGGAAAGAAGATAACCTTTCAGAGTCTATTTCAGAAACTACTCACAGAAACTACTTACAACCTCTGTAATGGCTAATTTGAATTGTTAACTTGATTGGATTAAGAGATGACAAAGACTAAAAGGCTTCTGGGTGGGTTAATGATGGTAGGTCTAGGAATGATTGGCATGTGGGATAGCAAACTGAAGTGGAGATCCTCCCTCAGCATGGGCAGCACTATCCAATAGTTTGAAGGCTTTAATGGAATAAATGTTGGAAGAACAAGAAAGCAGCAGCAGATGCAAGCTCAATTCTTCTTGAATGGGTTCTTGATTGCTTTTGTGATCCCCTGATGGTATCAGACTTGCTCCTTTACTCTTCCAAAGCAGACTCTGCTAGTGATTCTCCAGAGACCTTCCAGAAACCTTTGATCTCAAACTGGGGTAGGTAGCATCATTGATCCCTCTTGTTCGGAGGCTTCAGCATCTTGGTATGTGCAGCTACTAGTTCCTCCAGCTCTTCACCCTGCAGATGGCCATTGTGGACTATCCAGCTTCTGGTTGTGTAAGCCAATCTAATACATCTCCTTTTTATAATCATGCCTCCTGTTGGTTCTGTTTCTCTGGAGAACCCTAACTAATACAACATCTAATCAAAGAAGACAAATGAAAATTGATAGGAAGACCAGCTGGTACCAGTGCCATTAGCATAGATTTGGTAACTACTGGATTACACAAAATCTGTGCTCAGGAGCTTTCTAGTCATATAAATTTTGTGAGTTCCAATTTCTATTTCTTTTAAATGAAGATTCTTAAACTACTTTGCAGTGTTTTTATAAGGATAAAATAAAATCAAAGCCATGTAAAGGGTTAAACAATGACACTATTCAAAGATAGTGGAATAATGAATTGGGCTTTGGTGAATACAGCTGGTCTGAATATTCTTGCACAAATCTTTTGGGAGACATATATGAGAGACATTCATTTCTCTTGTATAAAAATCTAAGAATGGAGTAGATAAAGTTACAGTCATATTTTTAGCAACACAATTTTTCAGAATGTTTATACCTGTTACATTTCCATCCACAATGAATGAGAGTTCTAGTTGTTCCTCAACTTTACCATCCTTTGATATATTAATTTTTAAAAAATTGTAGCTATTCTTTGATTATATTGTTGTGTCATCATATTGTTGTGTAACTTCAGAATAAGTTCTCTAATATGGTTGGGTAGGTTCTCCAACTTTGTTCCTTTCTAGGATTGTCTTGGCCATGATACATCATTGTAGCTCTATTTTGCATTTTCTTAATGACATGATACTGAACAGTCTCTTGGTTTTTAGAGTCCATTTGGAAATCCTCTTTGGAAAGGTATCTACTCAAATCATTTGACCATTTTTATTGTGTTTCTATTCATGTTTAATTGATTTATAGTAAGTTTTTATATATTCCAAATATAAGTTCTTTATCATATGTAGATATGTATAGAGGTGTGTGTGTGTGTGTGTGTGTGTGTGTGTGTGTGATCCCCAGAGATCTTTCGAGGAACAGAAGTTTTTAACTTCGATGAAGTCAATTTTATCTTGTTTGTTTTTGAGAAGAATTGGTCTATTTGAAGTTCAAGAGAGACTTTCTCCTATGTTTTCTAACAGATAATTTATTATTTCCAACTTATTGTGAAGGAAAACAGCTGTTTATGTTTTTATAAAAATGGAACTATGTTATATAAAATTTCAAAAAGTCAGATGGTGCTATATAAGACATTTTTGTTTCATTTTCCTAGGAGAGAGGAGTTACATAGAAAATTATTATTTTTTTCTTCCACTTCTCCATGTTCAAAGTTGGAAGCAATTATACTACTGGTTGCATCACTTAACTAACAAACTACTCATGCTACTTTTCTTCCAGCTTTGGTCATATGGAAAACAAAGTCATCTGTGCTGTAAGACTCCACAAAATAGGATGGATAAAGCTGTAATACAGCAGCCTCCCATCCTAGGGAAGTGAATAGGGTTCCATCATTAGACTCAACCTGTGTTGTTTGCTTTGACCATTCTTTCAATTAAATGTCAGCATGCATTCAGAGGCTTAGCTGCTGCACAGTCTGGTGCTTCCATAGAAGAATGAAAAAATTTAAATATAGCAAATATTCCAAGACTTTTGAAAAAGTAACAACCACTTCCTTCTCCAGGAGGAAGATCCCTCCTTTCATCCAAAAATGCTGATTTATAAATGTAAAGATGTGTATTTGTATAGAAACTTTGATGGTTTATTCAGATATAAAGTCATGTCTTTATACTTCTTTATCACATCAAAGGGTTAACTACAAAACCAGACCTTTGTTTCTATTCAATAAATCTATGTCACAAGATGAACAAGGATTTAGAAGTATTTGTAACTTTTTAAGATCTCTTTCTTTTTAATTTACAACAAATATTTGGAACTTACTGTTGCATTCTCAAATGTGCTTAATAGTAGTAACCCAGAATCATAATAGTAACCCACATTTTTAAAAAATCCTGAAGTCACCCATGCTTGCCATTTATTTAGTCTTCTTGTTTGGAACAAAAGGCAAAGGATTCACAAATACTATGAACTAAGCACCTGTTTCAAATTAAACATCAACCTTCAGTTTGAAAAATAATTTCTTGACAATTAAGCCACTGCAGCAGAAGACCCATGTCAGTTGGGTTTTTTTTCCTTCCTGGAGAAGTGAGCAGAACAACTGCATCCTAAGGGCTTCTCTCTGTCTTGAATCTGAAAGGTGAAACAAAAGAAAAGCAGCATCTCTAGCAATTAGAGAAATGCAAATCAAAACTACTCTAATATTTCATCTTGTGCCACTCAGAATGGCAGTTATCAAAAATACAAACAACAATAAGTATTGGCGAGGATGTGGGGGAAAAGGCACACTCATACATTGCTGGTGGGACTGCAAATTGGGGCAACCAATCTGGAAAGCATTATGAAGATTCCCCAAAACTTGGAATGGAACCATCATTTGACCCAGCTATCCCACCCCTCGGTCTATACTCAAAGGACTTAAAAACAGCATACTGCAGTGACGCAGCCACATCAGTATTTATAGCAGCTTAGTTCACAATAGCTAAACTGTGGAAGCAATCTAGATGCCTTTCAACAGATGAATGGATAAAGAAAATGTGTTACAAATACACAATGGAATATTAAAGAGCAATGAAAGAGAATAAAATTATGGCATTTGCAGGTAAATAGATGGAGTTGGAGAATATCATGCTAAGTGAATTAACCAAACCCCCAAAACCAAAGGCCAAATGTTCTCTCTGATGAGTGAATGCTGATCCACAATGGGGGAGGGGGAATGGGAATAATGGAGGAACTTTTGTCAAAGGGGAGAGAAAGATGGAAAGGGATATGAGAGCAGGAAAGATGGTGGAATGAGATGGACATCATTGCCCTAGGTTCATATATGACTGCACGTATGGTGCAACTCTACATCATGTACAACCAGAGAAATGAAAAGTTGTGCTCCATTTGTGTACAATGAATCAAAATGCATTCTGCTGTCATGTATACTTAAGTATAATAAATAAATTTTAAAAAAGAAGAAAACAAAAGAAAAGCAGCCATTTCCCTTCCAAACCATGGAATTAGTGTGTACAAAGACAGCCACATTTCAATAGGGAAAGTGACTTGGTAAAAGAAGCAAGACTACCCACTCTAGAAGACAACATAGAGATGCCTGCTATGTCCTGAGCTCAGAATTTTGTTTTGAGATGAGTATAAAAGCACCTAAATGTCAGGAAAATGTTCTTCCTGTGTGCCAAGGATCTTCCCACAGTCCAGCAGGCACACTTGGCCTCCCAGGCTGGCCCACTCAGGGCCCAGTAGACAGACAGCTAAGGTGGCAGCCTCACTTGCCACCTTTGTTTCTTCTATTATTTCCATCTTAACATTTACATATACATGCCATCTCAAATTATTTTTGTGTGTGTATGGTATAACATATAAGTGAGGGGAAAACTCATTTTTTCCTGCACCATTTTGCTCCAGTAGTGTTCACTGAGCAAATCATCCTTTCCCATGAGTTCAGTGGTTCTTTAGTTTGTGACATGATCATGTTTGAGTCTTTCTGGGCTCTGGGTTGTTTTGTTGCTCTTGTTTTCTGTATCATGTGTACCTAGTTTTCCTAGTTCCTTTGATTGTGTAGTAGACCTTCACATCTGGTGGCATAAGTCCTCAATGTTTATTCTTTTTTGTGTGTGTGGTACTGGGGATTGAACTCAGGGGTACTCAACCACTGAGCCACAACCCCAGCCCTGTTTTGTGTTTTATGTAGAGACAGGGTCTCACTGAGCTGCTTAGTGCCTCACTGTTGCTGAGGCTGGCTTTGAACTCGCGATTCTCCTGTCTCAGTCTCCCAAAGTGCTGGGATTACAGGTGTGTGCCACCATGCCTGGCTCTCCATGTTTATTCTTTTTGAATTATTACCTTGACTGTTCTAGGTCCTTTGTATTTCTGTACTAATTTTAGAATTGGGTCATCAATTACCATACAAAATGTCTGATGAGATTTTAAATGGGACTATTAGTATCTAATTCCCATACTCAATATATCTTTCCATTTATTTGGGTCTCTACTGTCTCTCAGCAATAATACACAGTTCTTAGTTTAAAAGGCTTGCACAACTTCATTGAATTTATTAAAAGGTAATTGAATTTTTTCCTTAATGGTATTATAAATAGTACCTAATTAATTTTCAAATTATTTTTTACTAATGTATTACAGATACTGTTGGTTTTTTTATATTGACCTTGTATCCAACAACCTGAATAAATTTATTTATTGACCATTAGGATTTGTTTATATATTCTTTGGGATTTTTAAATGTCTATACCACCTTACCTACATATAGAATTTTGCTTCTTATTTTCCAGTTGTTAGAACCTTTATCTCTTTTGCTTGCCTCCTGGGTTAAGACTTCCAGTACTGTGTTGATGAATATTAGTGGTGACTATTGACAATCTTGTTTTGCTTGTGACCTCAGGGGAGCAAATTTTTCAACATTTCATCAGTAAACATAATGTTAGCCGAAGGATGTTTCCATCTAATCTTAGTTTGCTGAGATATTTTTAAAAATTACATAATGATGTTGAAATTTTCTGTCTTTTTGTGTATCTATTGAGTGAATTTCTGATTTTCTTCCTAAATTTTAACAAGATGAAACACTGATTTTCAAATCATTGCATTTCTGAGACAAATTCCATTTGTAATGATTTATTATCGTTTATATCATTGATTAAGTTAGAGAATATATTTTAGGAATATTTTGTCTAAAATCAGAGCCTGTAATTTGTCTTTCTTGCAACACATTGATCAGATTTTGGTATCTAGGTATGCTCAAATTATAAAACAAGTTGGGAAAGTTCCCAAACCCTCTACTTGTGCAAGGGTTTGTTCAAGAATGGTATTCCTTCCACCCTAAATATTTGAAAGGATTCACAAGCCATCTGGACTTAAAGATTGCCTTGTGAGAAGGCTTATAATTACACATTAATTTTCTTCAATAACCATAAAAAATATCCAGGCTTATTAATGAGTTTATCTATTAGCAAATCTCTTTCAAGTATCAATTGGCTTGTTGATTTCCTCTATTGATGTCCATCTTCTATTTTATTAATTTCTTCACTCATCTTTATAATTTACTTTTTTATGCTTTTTAGTTTAATTTTCTATTCTTTCTGTAATACCTTGAGTTGGAAACTGAACTTGTTGATTTGAAACTTTCTTTTCTAACATATGCACCTAAAGCAATAAATTCTCCTCTAAACATTGCCTTACCTATATCCCACAAATTTTGATTTCTTAATTTTTATTTTCATTCAATTCAAAATATTTTCAAACATCTCCTGTAATTCCTTATTTGGAGATTTTTAAGTTATCTTTCTATGGTTAGCTTCTAGTTCGATAATGTGATCATACTTATATCTGAGAATAGGATTGATTTAGGTAAATATTTTATGTGTGCTTGAAATAGATTGAATTCTACAGTTGTTGGCTCTAATGTTCTATATTTGTCTATCAGGTCAATTTAGCTAGTATATTTAGTTACTCAAACTTTCTATATTCTTACTGAATATTTTTGTCTGCTTATCAGTTAGTGGGAGAGATGTGTTAAAATTTCCAATGCTGGGAGTAGATTTAAATGCTATCAATTTTGTCTTATAAATTTTTTCACATGGCATATTTTTACTTTCCCCTTTTAACTTCTCTGCATTTTTATATTGAATGTGCATCTTTCATTATCCAATCTAATAATCTCTGCTTTTCATCACAGTATTAAGATCATTTATATTTAATGTAATTACTGATATAGTTGGATTAAATTTCATGATATTGCCATTTGTTTTCCATTCTTTCCATCTGTCCTTTTCTTCATTGCACATTGAATATCAGAATGAACTTGGTTTCTACATTGACCTCATGCATTTTGTTTTGAATAGCTCTACTATAGCCCAATTTTTAATGCTTACAATTTACTGAACCATTAGCTATCATTTTATTCTTCCAATAGGTTTGGTATCACAGATAATATTGCATGGAACATCTTACATTTATCACTTTTTCCTTTATGTGCTATTTCATTAGAGTATATTTCCAAGTGAGAAATTATTGATTCAAGAGGTATAAATGTCTTTAACTTTTTTTTTTTTTGGTACTGGAGATTGAACTCAGGGGCACTTGACCACTGAGCCACATTCCCAGCTCTATTTTGTGTTTTATGTAGGGACAGGGTCTCACTGAGTTGCTTAGCGCCTCACCGTTGCTAAGACTGGCTTTGAACTCCCAATTCTCCTGTCTCAGCCTTCTTAAGTGCTGGGATTACAGGCTTGCATTTAATTCTTGATACAACTTGTAACCTTGCTTTCCCTAAAGAATTATTCAATTCACAAGGCTACTAGCATTTTATAGCTATAGAGATTTTGTAGCAATTTTGTTAGCATTGTGAATCCATTTTTTCATTAAAGGATTATGTAGAAGAGAACCAAAAGGATACCAGAGTTATGATTACCAATGTCATTGCTGTGCTAAACAAATGAAAAAGAGAAAATTGTTTATGAATAAATTCACTTCAGCTACAAGCTGTACTAAAATTCCAAATTGTTCTGCTTCTGTTTTGTACACAGTTGGGCTTTGGTAATAATCCCTTGTAAATAACTCAAAGAATATATGTTTATCATATAATATATGATATATATATATGCTAGCATATATATTTAATTTAGGTCTAGTGAAACTGTAATTCTCAAATAAAATCAAGGTTTATAAAAGCAGATGGAATATAGAAAGAGAAGGTGGATATACAACCTCAAATATGCTTAAAAGCAGGATGAACAAATGTTTCTAAATTAAGTTTACACCTTTTCATGAATAATCTCAAAATAGAGTAATTGTACCACTAGAACTATTAGGCTTATGAATATTTTCCCTCAGATGAGTGATATTGCTGATTACCAGTGAAAAGAAACTCTCATAATTGTAATTATTTTACAGAGCATTTAAGCAGACATTAGTTTATCTGAACACAAATATCCTGTAAGGTATGTATTTCTGATTGTTTTGTAGCTGATTAAATTGGGATTCCTTGAGGCAAAATGAGCTACCTGAGGTTACACAGCTGATGTTGAGCAGAGTAGTGACTCAAACTTATATCATCTGTTTCTTAAGCCTGTGACTTTTTCACTAGCTTAGGGATTATATTCAACAACTGTTATTATAATCTCCATGTACCACAGTTTTATTAGAAGGTAAGGAAATGATCATACTGAAAATGAAAACTTTTCCAAACAATTAATCCTAGAGATTTGATCTAAGCTGGCATAAAATTCAATAGTTTCCATCATCAAAAATACTATAGAAACTCAATAAAATCTATTTTCTTGACATTATAACTATGATCTGGACATGGGAGCTCAAAATCATGAGATAAAAAAAACCAAAAAATGACAGTACAACCTGAAATAGTAGTCTAGTGAAGACATCATTAGTGATTAGCATCCTTGGAGTCTTCAAAATACACTAGTTATTGAAATTTGTAAAACAATGCAATGAAGCTTCTTTGTAGAAGTTATAAACTAGAAGTTGGCTTTAAACAACCAAATATATTTTTCCCTAAAACAGTATCTCAAGTTTATTCAATTTATGATAAATATTGACTAAACTACTACTAAAAGTACATATATTTCAGCATGTTACTCTCAGGGTAAATAAGTATAAGCCATCTTAGGGAAGTGTTTCATGTCCATGGATAATCTCTTGACTTATAACAGACTGATTCAGAACAGAATATTTATTCATACTTTCAGTTATTCTCAATCATATTATTCTGAACTAAATCTGAATATGGATAAACCTAGATATAAGTGTGGATCATATCTATCATCATTTTATCATCTTCCTTCAGTAAACTCATGTTAACACTTTTTAAAGTACCTGTTTAAGTTAGCTTTTCTGTCACTGTGACAAAAGCCCTGACAAGAACAAGTTAAAGCAGAAAAGTTTACTTTGGCTCATGGTTTCAGAGATTCAGTTCATAGTCAGCCAACTCCATTGCTCTGGGCCTGAGTGAGGCAGAATATGTTGGCAGAAGGATGTGGCAGAAGAAAGCAGATCAGGACATTGCAACCAGGAAGCAGAAAGAAGTTTGTTCACAAGGCACAAATTATATTTACCCTAAAGGCACACCCCCAGTGACCTACCCCTTCCAGCCACACCCTACCTGCCTACAGTTACCACCCCATCAATCCATATCAATGGATGAATCCACTGATTAGTTTATACCTCTCACAATCTGATTATTTTACCATTGAACATTCTTGCATTGTCTCACACATGGGATTTTAGGGGATTCCTCATATGTAAACCTTAACATACTGTCTCTAGTCCTCAAAAGTTCATGATCATCTCACAGTGCAAAACACATTGAGTCCATTTCCAAGAGTCTTCAGAGTCTTAAAAGTTCCATCGTTGCCCAGAAGTCCAATTCAAAAATCTCATCTAAGGCTCAAGGCAAACTCTTAGCTGTGACAGTAAAGATTACAACCAAATTATAGTGGTGCAAGTCTGACATCTAACACTTGGGAGGCTGATGCAGGAGGATCATATAAGTTCAAGGCCAGCCCCAGCAACTTAGTGAGGCCCTAGGAAACTTAGTGAGACCCTGTCTCAAAATTAAAAATGAAAAGAGCTAGGGATATAGCTCATTTGTAAAGAACCCCTGGGTTAAATCTCCAGTGCCAAAAAAAAAAAAAAAAAGCAAGTTACATATATCCAGTATATAGTGTCACAGAGTAAATATTTCCCTTCTTTGAAGCAGAAATAGAGGCATAGGAAGAAAGGATGGAACCGAAGCAAGACTGAAATCCAGCTGGGCAAACAAGTCTTGTCTACATGTCCAGCATCTGAGGTGCTTGTCGTTGTGATGATCTCTCCAAAGGGCTTATGTAGTTTCACTCCTATAGCCTTGTTGGTTGCACACTACACGGCTTCTCTCTTAGATTATTTCTGCTCAGTTCCTGTAACTTTCCTCAGCTGACATTCCCAAGATACTGGCATTTCTTAACTGCATCTCCACTGCAGCTTCAGCTTCCTGCATGGCTTCATGCATCACCCTCTCAGGGAAAGCCTACAGGGATTCCAACTACTCCTCCTACACAGTGTCTGGCCTTACAGGTCTTCCTTTGAAAGCTCAATGGAAATCTCCATGATCTCCTAACTCCAGCATCCTACATTCCTGCAGAACCAGCACCATGTGGTTGATGCCAAGGTCGACCACCATCTAGAGCAGTAACAAAGCCTCTACATACCATGGCTGAAGTAGTCTCTGAGTGCCTGACTAGCTGAGCACAGTGGAAAAACTTCTTAGGCAACCCTGTACAAGCAGGGTGCCCCCATGGTCTCTGCTCAAAAGAATTTTTACTTTATACCTTTCAGCCTGAGATGGCTGTGGTCTTGTCAATTCCAGAGATGCTCACAAGCCGTCTTTCCTGTTATCTCCATGCAAAGTACTTAGCTTCTCTTTGTGGCTATAATGTCTTTAATAGTCACAACTTGTGACTATTTTACTTGTACTTTTCTGGCCAAATCACAAGTTTTTCAAATTTTTCCACTTTGTTTTCTGCTCCTGATTATCACAGTAACTTGGCTAAAATCCACCAGCAAACACATGCCAACACATACCTGAATATTGTGCTACCTTGAGATTTTCTCTGCCAAATTAATTAGTCCACCACCTTTACATTGAGCCTCACAGAAAGTCTTAGGAAATGGGCAAAATGTAGACAACTTCTTTGCCAGTGCATTACATGAATGACCTCTAGTCTAATTTCTAATAGTCCTTCTCTGAAACCTTATGAGCCCAGTCTTTACTGTCAACAGTCCTATCAGCATTCTGGTCTTCTCATCTTCCATCAGAACATTAAACTCCACTTACAACATTCTCAAGATTTTCCTGCATGCATTTCTAAAATTTTCAAAATTCTTCCCACAAACTTCAAAAAACTCCAAAAACCTCTGAACCACATAGTCAGGTTAGTCACTTCAATGGCCCCACTCATTCACCAACTTTTTTTTTTTTTTTAATCACTGTGACTACAATACCTGGCAAGAACAACTTAAAGAAGAAAGTTTATTTTGGCTCAGTTTCAAAGGTTCAGTCCATGCTTGGCTGACGTCATTGCTCGAGGCCTGAGGTGAAGCAGTATATCTTGGCAGAAAGGTGTGGCAGATCAGTACTTGGCAACCAGGAAGCAGAGAGAGCTCTGCTCACAAGGGGCAAAATATATTTACCTTAAAGACACAACCCCAGTGATCTACCTCCTCCAGCCACACCCTGCTTGCCTATGGTTACCACCCACTTAACCATATTGATGGATAATGCCCGAATTAGATCACACCTCTCATAATATAATCATATCACCACTGAACATTCTTACGTTATCTCACCCATGAAATTTTGGGGGACATTTTATATCTAAACCACAGCAGTACCTTATACCTAAAGAAAATATGCATGGTTCAAAACATGAGGTCTTTTATAAAAATCTAAGGTGACTTTTATGAATCCTTAGAAGCAAATCAGTCCACCACTCCTGTGCTCCTCCTAAGATTTTCATTTTAAATGCCAGCAAAGTAAAAGGATTCCTGTTTTTATTATGTCAGCTGACAGCCAAATTTCTCTCCCAACATCCTTGCCTCTACTATTTGTATCTTTTGAAACAAAAAAAAATGTATTTTTATAAAACTTTGAAAAATAGAGTGATCTTTTATTTATTCTCCAGGAAGTGTTTGGTTATCACACCCAGCATCTTCGGAGGGCCCTGTGCTTTATCACATCGGTGCTGACTGGTGGGGCCCTTCAGCTGCTGTTCTACTGGAGGCCAGAGTGGAGGGTGTGGGCCAACTGCACTACATGCTCCTTGCAAGAAGCAGACACCGTTTTGCTGAGGACAACAGTACGTGATCTTCTCTTATCTAGTTGAAATGCCATGATCATCACAGAAAGACAAACACAGCATGTTCTCACCATGGATGGGAGCTAAAACGTTGATCTGATAGACACAGAGAATAAAATAGTGGTTACCACAGCCTGAGAAGGGTTTGGGGAGGGAGGGATAGAGAGGATGGTTAATAAGTACAGGGAAAAAATTGAATAGGAGGAATAACTTCTAATGTTCTGTAGCATGGTAGACACTGTGGTTGAAAATAATTATTACTATGAAAGTAGCTAGCAGAAATAATTTTTAATATTCCCAGCATGAAGAAATGATAAATGTCTGAGGTGATAGGTGGGCCCATTACCCAGATCTGATCATTATAGATTTGTATTCATGAACTGAAAAGTCTTATTCTACCCTCAAGATAAGTACAACTACTATGTGTCAATTAAAAATGTATTCAAAACAAGAAAAAGCCATGATCATGTCTTCTGTGTGGCATCTGGGATCCAACAAATGACGAACCGGAGTTCCCAGGGCAGATCTTCCTCTATTTAAAGAATTTCCCTAAATAAAAAAAAGGTGATGGCAAACTATCTCTCCAATCTATGTGCTGTCTCTTTTTGAGCCCAGGAATAAAGGACACTTCCTTCACTTCAGCCTGGGGAAATGTCTAGCACTTCAGGCTAATGGGCAGTGCTCCTAGTGATTATATGAACAGTGACTATGAGGGTTACAACTCTTAGGGACTGTAACCTGGGAATGAGCATTCACTATTTCAAAAATAAGTATTTTGGAAGATATTAGACCTTTTAAACAATGTCATTTAAAAATAGCTAAAACCCATTTTTTTTAGACATAAAGTCTTCCTGCAAAGTATTTTTTTTTCTCTTTTTTCCCACTGGTTCTCAAATGTTTGTGCAAATCCAAATTCTCTGGAGGGCTCATTACAACACAGATGGCTGACCCCTCCACCAGTTTCTGGCTCAGGAGATCTGGAGTGCTGCTGAAAATCTGCTTTTCTAGTAAGTTCTAAGATAATACTGAGGCTCTTATTTGAGAAAAAGTTTTGCCCCACACTTTGGGAAACACTATTCTAGCATATAGCAGGTATTTGGCTAACTGAGCACCTTACTGAATTACACTTGATAATTTCATGGGTTGGATTAACTATTCTAGGATGAATTTCAAAGATATATGAGAAAGAAGGTGCTCTGCTTCCACTTATCTACCCTGAAGTTTCCAATAAGCAAGAACCCGAAAGACCCCTTGGTGGCTGACCACCACTCTGTCATAAACCAAGCAGTAATGAAGCCGGATTTAAAAGTAAGTGATTTTAAGAATGCAAAGTAATGGCATTTTTGCAGAGAAAGAATAAAGTTAGTGTTTATCAATGAGAGTTATGGGAATGACTCTGGGAATGACAGCTATTTATTGGACTGAGGATGACAGTTAACTATCAAAGAAAGTGAGACACACTGGGGGGTCTGTATTGAACAACACCCCATTCATGGGCTTTGTGAATGATACCTGTTCCAACACGTTTGTAATTGCAGCTGCGAGGTATCCAAGTGCAAAAAATCAGGTATGTTTGGGATTACTTGGAGCAACGCTTCCGGAAAGTTGGGTAAGTACAACTTTTCTCACCACTGCATCAGGATGTGGGGGAAGAACACTGGCTTGTTGAGTGTTGTGAGCTGATTGTTGTTCCTCTCTACTGCATCCTAGGTTGTTGGAAGACAGCAACTCCTGCTACGACATCCATCATACGTTTGGATTGGGTCTGACCAGTGAGGAGCAAGAAGTCAGGTAGGATGTAGAGTACTTCTTGAGAGTAACCTCTGCTGGCAGAAAAGTGAAGTGGGTCACCATTAGTGCACTGTTGGCACAATACTTCATCAACCTGATATAGTCCAGATTCATTTGCTAGAGAGAGAGGGAGATTCTAAATTATCCTCAAATGCAAAACTAGCTTTTAAAAAAGACTAAGTGCAATGCAATCAAATAAAATTGGATCATTCCTCTCAGGTTTATAGAACAGTCTGCATTCCTGTTTTTAATTCTCTCCTCAAAAAATCTTGAATTATTACATAAACATCAGCTTCCTAATTCTCCAAAGCTTCTGAGGACCAGAAAGGCATTATTAAGAATGCATTTTACTATGAACGAACAGCTCTGTGATGATATGTTTGCTGAGAAAGAATAAAATAAGTGTTTACTGATGAATGTTCTGAATATTATACTGGAAGTGACAACTATGTATCAGGCTGTCAGGAGAGGGTTTTATCTGTTTAGTTGTACTCTTCATTGTGGTGTCTCCAGCACCTAGAACAGTTCCTTATTCATGATAGAAGCTTAATAGCTATTTGTAGAATCAATGAATGCATTCATTGATTTGTTAACTACATGCTTCTAATTATGCCAGGCACTTTGCAAGTAACCAGCAATCTGAAACAAAAGGCTTAGTCATTGTTCCAGAGGCATTCATTGACTAGAGATAGAGAGAAAAAAAAGTGTGGCACAATCATGAACTGGTACTATAGCTGCACATAGATTAAGTGCTCACACTGTTGACTCACAGTGCTTTAGAGTCCCTGCATCCTTCAACTATACTTGAAGTAGCCAATCCTGGTGAGTCTGAAGGAATTCATTGCAAGCCTTCCCCACAAAGTTACTAGTCCCTATATTTCTCAATCATTTTATGAACATTACTTGCCTAACCTTTCCAGTCAGCCAGAAACCCCAATTCTTAAGCTAAGAAGAAATCTGGTACCTAAAATATTGGATTTGGGCTCTACTCCCATAATTCTGATGATTCTGTAGGAGAAAGTGATACTTATAAGAGAAGAAACTCTGCATTTTTAGCAAGCAACTTCCATAATTCTCACATGAACTGAGGGAAGAATTAATGATGTAGTGTTTTTAAGTTTTCCCCCTGTAAGAGCACTATGAAAATGAACCAGCATCTAGACCAGGACAACACTGCAAAATGCCTTAGAAATGATATCATTTTATAAGATTTCAGATGTAAGGCTTAATATACTAAGACACAAAAAGTTTTCAAAGTTGTTAAAAACCTATTGGTTTAATAGCATAAGCACAGATGTTTAAAGGATTGATCTAGGGCATTTAAGAAATCTCATTGATATATGTAGATATTCTCTGCCTAGGAAGCCATTTCCACCGGAAAGATTTCCCATCAGTGTAGCTACCTCCCATTTGTCCTTATTTGTAAAGTGTCATGCTTTAATAAGCATCATACATAATTAAATTTAAATCTAGTCCACACAATAAAGAACTTGACAATCTAATAAGCAAGACAGAGTATAGTTTCCCAAATATGAAAAGTAGAGGAGATAATCTTATAAACATAGGCATATTTTATTTTATGGGCATGTCTGAATGTAGGGTGAAAAAAGAGCAAGTAGAATGTGGAACATTTTTCCCATTTCTTAGGGTAATATTAAGTCTTTCTTTTTTAATTTAAACATGATGGATGGGTTGGTTAAGTGATAGCTTCCCAATTTTCTAAATGAATTTGAGCTTGCTTGCATTTAAAAATAAGATCATTGGGCTGGGAATGTAGCTCAGTGGTAATGTAGCTCAGTGGTAGAGTGTTGTCTAGAATGTGCAAGGTCCTAGGGTTTGATCTCCAGTAACCCCCTTCTGTCTGTCGCCCCATACACAGACACAAACAAGAGTGCAATGTGAGAAATGAAGGAAGGGGGAGGGCAACACAAGAATCTCAGATGATGATAATAAAAAGCAATAGAGCTAAATACAAAGTTCTTTATAGGCTTCCAAGCAGCCAAGCAAAGAGGAAAAATGCTGATACATACTTTTCAATTTTTACATAGCATATCAGGACATCAGAAGAGTTAATTTTTCCCTAGAGAGAATTTGCAAGAGATATCAGGAAAAGAGCAAGTAAGTTAGTTGTCCCAAGGGTCTCCATGTTCCAGTCTGCACCCATCGTGAACTGAACTCAAACTCCCCTCTTAGAACCTGACCTAGACAGATTCATAGACACCCAAGATGATTCTTTTACTTCACAAGAATGGGGCCCTATGAAAACAATCAACCTACTTGATCCCCATCTAGGCAGGTAGACTACTAGGATAGTTTTAAAGTTGAGGATCTTTGTACTTTCTTTTTCACCCAGTCTACCTTGCCACATCCCTGAAAATAGAAGTAGACATGGCAGGCTCCCTTATCTGGGGTTAACTCCAGACCAATCACCTTGTTGATGACTTGCTCTCTGAAAGAAAATGATGATGATGATGATGATGATGATGATAAAGCTTTGATGGGTACAGTTTGCCAGTTTCTATGGTGGAAATATTCCAGCCACAGCTGAGTTAAGGCACCAGTGTGACATCATAGGATAAGAAGTAGGAAGAGACACAATCAACTCAGTGATTGATTGCAGGACCAGAGTTAATTCCCAACATTTGCTATTACACTGGGGGAAGGGAGAGGCCTGCTTGTCAGTGCCAGAGGAAAAGAATCCAAGGCCCAGGCAGCAAAAGAAGGGTTGGTTTGCTATCAAGGTATGGCTCTAAACTGGCAGAAGCTGTTCCATGAGAAGATGGAACTTTAGAAAAGAGAGAAAGAAGAAAGAAAAAGGATGGGGGCCGGAGGGAGGGAGGAGAGGTCGCAACTACCATGAGACTACTTCCTTACTCCTCAGGTATTGAGGGGAGCAAAACTCAGAAAAGAAATCATGCTTATGTACCATGACCTTTATGCCCTTTGAAAGTTACACTTCTATAAAGCATCCTGATCATAGACATTCAACTATCAGATCAGCTCCTCAGAAGGAGCAAGAAAAAGCTGACCGAAAGAGGGAACAGGAAGAAACCAAAAGCTTAGATTCAAGTGTTAACATTCAATCAGAAGTTAATAAGTCACTTTAAAACATTATTGTGTATTTTTTATTTAAAATATAATGCCTAAGGCATTGAATAAAAATTAAATGAATAGAGATCAATATTCTCCTTTTAATAAATTTAAATTCTCAGGCCCATGGTTCCATGGGTTTGGGTCCATTGGAAATGTGAAAACATCTCTACAGCTTGTTTCAGAGCAAAATGCTGCGGAGAGATCAGTAAGTCTAAGTCCTGAATCCTAAGTCCTGGCAAGATACTGTCCTGGACTTTTTTGTACCACCACCTCACCTCCCCATGCCCTTCTGGTCCTTTCCCTTTCAGATTTTCATTTCTGGGAATGCTCAGGGTACTTCCTCAAGAAAAGCTGACTGGAAGCATCTCACATAGCTCACACAGAGGGCATGGAAATGGAACCCTGCAAGAGACCAGCTTTTCCTGAGGTTATCTGGAAATGCCTAACTTAGGAAATGAAAGAAATAGAGAGTTCACAAATGAGTATGAATGTGAAAAACTAAAGTATCTTTTGTGTCATTTGTAAAATGGAGCTTTTTATCAATATTTCATGAAAGTGCATAAACATTTCAAAGCATTGCTAAAATCAACTTCCCCAACACATAGTGCAAAAGAATTTTTTAAAATATACCAATCTTGTTATTAATTTTTTTAAATGGGAGTGCTCTGGATTCATCCCATTTGTTACACTATACAACTTATACCCAAATCCCAGAAGCTGGGTGCCATACTCTGCATCTCTGAAGGTCTTAGGTCTCCCTCCCTTTAAGAAGTGGTTTTAAGGGGGTGAAGGATTGGCTAGCAGAACCACCAGGGAGCTTTTTTTTAGACTCACTCTCAAGTTCTTGGCAGTGGGTCATGCTGGAATCTCTTGACCTGACATGGACTGTTTGGAAAGCTGCAGGTATCCCACCCTGCCAGCAGCTGTCAGAAGTTTATCAGAGTGGAAGCCTTGTGCAAAAAAGCAGGGTGGTCCCGTGAAGAAGCTCACCAGTCATTCTAACTCTCTCCTGCCTCCTCTAGTACTCCACTCTAGTCTGTCCCACCTGGGGTCTACAGTGTACCAGAAAACCACACAATGTATTTCCAACAATTCTTTGGTGAATAAAAGCATAAATGAATGAATAAAGGAAAACTAGGCACCATGAAACACTCCCATGGAGCATACTCCCAGTCCTTCACATTGGGTATTTCAGAATTAAAACAATCCAGAAGATGTACTAATATCTCAGAGTTGGAGAAAAACTCAGTGGTCTTTCAAGTGCTGCCTCTAGTTAGCATAGAAATTCCCTTCACAAGTCCCTGCTGTATAATTCAGCTTCTTCACCTCCATAGCAACTGTTCCCTTGATGGATCGTTAGGAATGCCAGGCAAGCCTATTTAATTGTATTTGTCTTATATTGTTCAGTGAAGACACTTGGAACAAGTTCAAGGCCTCATTTCCCTGCCAGCTTATCAGATTTTTAGTCAGGAATGTAATCTTGAACCTTTCCTTATGTGACCCAGCTTCAGCCGTCATCATATTCGTCCTGGTTGTTCAAGTATTGGTCAGCATCTCTGAAAACTTCGTTTGGCTTGAGCTGGGATTGAGGTGGGCACATGTTCCCTAAACACACTATATATTTTTGGCAAGAGACAGCAGAAAGGACAACAGCAAGGGGAATGCCAGGCTATGATTTAAACATGACTCAGATGAGCCCTAAATATGAATATCTACAGGCAGGTATTGATCCACTGGTTCCCTATCCTCTTGGAATCTAAGCTCTTTTTTTAATGGTGATATCAGAAACCAACTCACCAAACAGGAAGAGTCAAAGAGTCCTGAGAAGTTCTGATAATAGGCTAACAAATTATTATTGCCATGGACTCGATACTAACGTGGCTTGAGTTGTGGTCTTTCCCAATGTGAGGTTTAGGGAGTCATGAAGTTATGTTTAGTGGCCTGGCTGTTTGGCCTGCTCATCTCTTAATTCCCCCACGTCCCAGTGTTTCTATAGTATGAAACCAGAAGACCTTGGTGTGAGTCCTCTCTGTCCCTTGCAAGCAATAATTGCACTTGGAAAAGCTTGGCTTAGAATCAGGTGAAGTTGGGCTCAGCTCTGAATTATATCTTAGTGATATCAAGGATACTTCATGTAGATTCTCTCCTTTGGTACTTGCTGAGGCAGAGTTGTAGAGTCTAGAGATCAAGGTAGGAAGCCTGGCTCCTTCTCTTTCTAGCTTTGAGATCCTGGGACAGTTACTTAATTTATCCAAACTTCAGTTTGCTTTATAGTAGGCTATAATATGAAATCTGATGGAGGATAATGTGATGATTAAAATAGTTAATGGCTATAAAAAGCTAAGTGAAGTTCCTGGCACTATCATCTGCTTAAAAGTTATGTTGTTGTGATTAATATGTGTGTGTGCCTTTGACTAAACACCCACACCAAACAACTTTTCACATTGGCAAAATGGAGCTATTCAGAATACTCTTGCCTTTGGACTATCATGAGAATCAAATGAATCTTTTGTTAAGAACTTCATAAAATACATACGTGAGAGCTTCTTTTTATAATGTACACATGTATTACACCTTGTATGCAAGGTATACATTTCCAAGGTGAAGACCTTCTCTCATCTGCCAATAGTCATTCATTCACTGCCATATTCATTCAGTTCACATACTAAGGGCTTGTTCTAGGTGCTGGAGATACCAAGACGAGACAGACATGAGCATTCACATCAAGAACAGTCTAAAATACCTTCCAGGTCTAGAGGCATCTTCATATCTGTGTCCTTTTGCTGCCCTTAGAATGTAATCAAATTATTAAAAAAAAAAAACAAAAAAACTCAAAATGCCTTTCTAACTTCATCTTGACTCATTGAGTTGTAGTGATGACATCTGTAGCTTTGTTCATCACACACTGACATTCATTTCAAAAACATATTAGGCGGCTGGAGTTGTGGCTCAGTAGTGGAGTGCTTGCCTACTAGCATGCATGAGGCACTGGTTTGATTCTCAGCACCGCATATGAATAAAATGAATAAAATAAAAGTCCATCAACGTCTTAAAAATATATTTAAAAAACCATATTGGTAATTTGGGACTATGTTTCAAAAGTACTTGAACATTATTGTTTAATTGGAACCAGAAAAATCTCTAAAGAGAAGAAAAGTAGTTTGTACTTAGACTGTACTCACTTGTCACTGAGCTCATAGGTGTGACACTAATTGATGATCCATCTCCTACAGAAGATTAGTGTGTGGGCCCAATGCCATTGAGGTTGAAATCCAACCCATATGGAAGCTGCTTGTTAAACAGGTAACTAGCTATTTTCTTTTCTTTTTGAGAAAAAAAGATAATTTCCACCTTTTACTTTGTACTTAGTACTAGGAGGAGTCTTTAACAGCATATGAATACTTCTATGTTAATAAAATCTGTGTTTCATGCAACTTCTTTTTGTTTCTGTCCCCTTGACTTGAGTCTATACTTTTCCTATTGAGAAATTTTCAAAACATTTGATAAATGTTATTATTTTGTTCTAGGTTATCTAAATGATCCTTTGCAATAACCACTTATTTTAAGTTCAAATCCACTTAAAAATTCCATCACACTGAGGGTTAGAGCTTCAACATATGACTTTTTGGTGGGGAGCATAAACATTCAGTACACACCATGGGGCAATGTGATTACTTCTATAATTTCTGAGGATTTGAAATGAATTATTTTGGTCTTTTTCTAATTGCCTTATTATTTCAATTTTCTTAAGGGTGACTTTTTTTCAGGGGTAGGTTTTTTTAAACAAAATTTTCCTTGTGTGTTTTGAATTTATTATTATTGTTTGTAAGTTCCCATTAAATGGGATTTGGGTTCCTTCCATTTTCTCATTTCTCCCTGTGCTTGCTATCCCTCTTTGATGGTTCTGTGTCTGGCTCCAGCTGGTCCCCATTGAACTCCTCTTCAAAATCAGGCCCACATTGAAGATCCAAATGTTTGTCCTCAGGAATCTGTCAGATGTTGGCCCAGTAGGGCCTGGTCAAGTTCATGGCTGTGCCATAGACTGTTGTTCTCTCCTGTCCCACCCTCAACTGTGAGCCATCTCTGCTTGTGACTTTTCTCAACCTCCAAGTTGGGACGGGAAGCCCTCAGGTGTCAATCTGATCTATTTTGAAAGGAGCACGGATTTTTTTTAGCACTTATTTACTAGGCCTTTATAGAAAAAAATGCAAATCAAACTACTTCTTCATATTTGGTTTCAAAAGAATATTGGAAAAGGAGGTCAAATTATCGTTGTGCTGTTTCTGCTCTAAGAAGTATTTAACCAGTTTTGTACTGGATTTCTATAAACTCAAAATCATGTTATCATGTTATCATTAGTGCACAATCTACAATTAGAAAATTTTATGCCAAGCAAACACAAGAGCTGTAATTTGTAAGTAAAGCAGTTGAAATGGAAATAACAAGAAACATTAAGAAACAGAAGCTTTTTCAATGCACACAATATGCCCCAGGGCTTAAGAAACCGTCAAGATCAGCCTATTAACTTATTAACCAGCTCTTTAATTTTCACGATGTCTGAACATCCTGTGGTCTTTCTCTAGCTACTCAGGTCTTTCCTCCCTGATGTAATTATCAAAAGTGGAGCCAGTAGGACCAAAATGGAAATTTGAAGGAATACAAAAAAAATGAAGCTATCACAGAAAACATTCACGCTTGGTTGACCAGCATTGGGGTTTGTGATGCTTGCTGTCAATGATTTTCCCTGCAGCCATGCATGTGTCCTTTCTCTTCAGGATCCCTCCTTGTTCCAGGAAAGGTCCATGCTAATTCCACTGACTCTCAGAGGATCTTGCCATGACCTGTGACATGACAGAAATTTTAAATGACCTAGATAAAATAAAATCTCTCATTTTCATTGCACACCTTGACAAAATTTGCAGCATGTGATTGTATGAAAATAAACTCTAATAAAACAGTTTAAAGATCATTTTAAAAGGAGACTAAATCATGTTTCTCCTTTATTATGGGCAAAACTGTTGAAGAAGGGACATTTTTGGGTTTCATTACTGGAAAAAAGTTTTGAAACATCAAAATAATTAAGAATTACCAATTTGTGGGCATGGGTTTTAGTACTTAAGGTAATTTTGCTTCTACTATATCACATTCTATGTGCCTGACATTGTCTGTACCCAAATTAAGAAGTTCTAAGTAAGTTCTTAAATATTAGAAGTTATCGTATATTGTACGAAATAGAAGAAACATTCTATAAAGAAATGGTATCATCTTGATTGCTACCAAGGTCCATTCAAGTGACTAGTGCTATTTTTGTACCTGCAGGTTTTAAATCCATTCTATGTGTTCCAAGCCTTCACCCTAACTTTGTGGCTGTCTCAAGGTTACATAGAATACTCTGTGGCTATCATCATTTTGACCATTATCTCCATTGTCTTAAGTGTGTATGATTTGCGACAGGTAAGAGCTGAAATCATATTGGATTCTACTTATCCTCTAGTTAAAGATGCAGAGCCTTAGAATTTTCACCAATAACAAGGAGTGAGTTGCTTTGTCAAACATAAGTTATAGCAAAGCAATGAGCAAGAGCTTACCAATTGTGGGATTTCAGGAAGAGGACTTTAGGAGTGCCAGATAGATTTAAATAATACATGTCTTTGCAAACTCTGATTATCAGCTGAAGGTTTTGTTGAATGTTGTATTTAGAAGGACTCTGAGGCTCCATCTGAGCCTGGTGGGAAAGAATGTTGTGGTGGAGTAATGACATCAGTCATGGTTTTCAGAGAAAGGGAGGAGGAGCATCTCAACTATACATATTAGTCAAGACATTGACTTGACTAATGATGATTCAGTTATGTATTTTCCCTAACTTATGCACTGTGCTTTTTCTACACATTTCTCATCTAAATGTTTATAACAAATTTTAGTCTTAAGTTTCCTTCAAAATGTCTATTTCTTCATATACAATTCAGGTATACTTTTCTTTAAGAAAACCCAAAACAAACACAGAAATTCCTGTGTGGAAGTTAGGGAAATTGTAGAAAAACTCAGGTTTGATTCCCCCCTCAACAGGCAATGTTTCAGCAAGAGAAACACTGCAGTTTTTCTTGAAATTCCTGAGCTGCTGACCTATTAAGTCAAACTATCCAAGATAATAACAGGAATCTGCATTTCTGACCATTTTATATCAGATGATGCTTGTACAATCTAAAGGCTTAAGTACCGTTGTTATCAAGGGAATCCAATGAAGATGAATTTGCACACCAAAATCCCAAATACATGTTTTTATTCATTTATTAATTTCATTACCAGCTGAATATATGTTTGCCCTTTTCACACTCTTAGGTGCATATATAATACAATTTCATGTGAAGATTTGTGTATTTATTAAGTTTTTAATTAAAATAGAATCTTACTATGCACATTAATCTGTACCTTTAATTTTTACTTTATTATATATGTAATGGTAATCCACCAAGCAAATAAATTATTGTAAATCATGTTTAAAAGTATTTGTATGATATCTCATGGAATATGACAATCCATTCAACTATTCTTTTACATAAAATAAGATTATTTTCCTCCAGTTTTTACCAACATAAACAATGTTATTAAACATAACTACAGTATAGTTATGCACTTACAGATTATGAGTGTTTGAAATTTTTAACATATGAGCCAAAAGCCAGATTATTGGATCAAAGGATACATATAATTTGAATTTTAATAGATTCTGACATATATATATATATGTGTTATATATATATTATAGATTCTGCTATATATATAAAGAAGAAATAATTTCTTCTTTCAGCACAAAAGAGTATCATTTCCCAGATCCTCACCAGCACTGGGTGTTATATGTTGATATTTTTAAAAGTTCTGTTTAATGTTTTCTAATATACTTTGCCCTGATTACCAACCATTGAAAGTAGACACACTTCCATTTAAGTTTTGCATTTTTCTTTTATATTAATAGACTCTTTATATTCATCACATGTATGGATAAGTTTTTTTAGTCTCTTTTCTCTCTTGACTTTGACTCTTACCATATGTTAGAAATTATGTAGTTGTGTGTATCTCTCTTTTCCTGTATGGGTTCTGGTTTTCTTGTTTTGTGCATAAAGATCTCCCTTTCCCAAGTTAGATCATCTCTGTTCATTTGTAATTTGCTTAATATTTATTTCAAAATCTTAATGGAATTTAAACATTCAGGTCCTGCATTTTAGCAAAAACCCTAAATTCCTTTGCCCAAAATAGTGACTGACATGGGAACTTCAGCCTTGATGGCAAAGGGGTTCTTCAAAAAGAAGAAATGGAATTAGAAGACAAGCACTAATCCTATTAGCAGCTGGTGTTTGTTTTTTAAGCTTACCTGACTTGACCTGTAAGGCATCTTTTAAAACCATACAAAACGAACCAGTTTCCTGAAACTGTATCCCTGAAGTTTAAATCACAGATTCTCCATGATCATATCTATTTAGTATTTTAGAGTTTACGACAAATTCCCCATGCCTAATATACATGTATGTGTTTGTGTGGAGCAGGAGACATGGTAAAGTGAGATGCATGCAAATGTCGTACACCCCTACTACCTGACAGTGAAGGACATGGCAGTCAGGGAAGTGAAGAGACTTGCTCACACACATCCAAGGAATGGTGCCTGTAGAACCTATGCCCAGGTTTCCTGACTCTGAATCAAGTACTACCCACAGTCCTGTTGAGCACATTCTCAGAGTGGCCCGTGGACTTGGTTGTAAGGGTAAGATTTATGGGAAGGAGGTTGGTAGAAATGCAGGAAGGAGCATCTACTGCCATCTCCAAATCATTCTATCCACCTCCACTGAATTTCATCTTGTCACAGAATTAAAGACTTAGCTAAACTAACACCAGGTTTTTCAAACATTGGAAGAAGTAGGTATCATCTTGCAATTCTTCTAGAGTCAAATAATGGTGTGCAGGGTTTACCTAACCTAAGCCAAGGACCATTCCTGTGGCAGTCCCTTCCTGACAATTTCCTTGCAGTTTGGAGTGCAAACCTTAGGACCCACCTGCATTTACATTGCACCATATCCGCATGCCCTGTCGCTGGGCTCTGCCATGGCAACTGCTAGAAAAGGCTCGGAGTAGCTGGCCCATAGTGCTTTGCTTCAGTCATGCTGGAGCTGGGCTCAAGTGGCACCTGAGTTAATGTCCTTGTTGCTCATCTCTGGAGGAAATTCAGCCACAGCTAATACAAGTGCACACAGCAACAGATGCTGAATGATAACAGTATGCAAATTAGTCTTGGAAACTGATCCTGGTCCCACGGAAGAGGGACTGGAGAAACCAGAGGGGGCCTAATGAAAATCAGGCAACGAACTTCACAATCATGGCAGGCATCACAGCGTTCGCCTTCTCCTGGCTGGTTGGTTGTCATAGAAACCTGGGCTTGTGGAGCTTCTGAGTATATTAACTCAAAGAAGATGCCTGCGTTATCTTACTCCAGTGTCGTTGGAAAAAGTGGAATGATTCAGTTCTGTTAAATATATACTTGCTGAGAGCCTACTATGTACTAGACTCTGGGGGATGCAGAGATGAATACGCGCCCCTTTTCTTTTATATGTATTTATTTTTTTAAATGCATGTCAAGTCATAGTACATATATAGAGCTGAAACATGATAGAGTCACACCATTTATGTCTTCATACATGTACACACCCCTTTTCTTCTGCAAACTGCCTGCCTTGCAGAGGAGACCTGACAAGACAACCCAACCGGTAGTTGCAATGGAATGTGGTTAATGGCCCCACACAGGTGGAGACACAGGGAGCAGAACAATGCGTACTTCCTGGGGATGAGGACTTATGGAGTGGAGGTGACATTTAAGTAGGAATTTATTTGAAGGATTAGAAAGAGTTTGCTAGTAGAAAACTAGGCCGAACATTCTAGGGAATAGCCTGAGCAAAGGCAGGGAAGTGTGGCAGGTGACGCAGAATGCTAAGTCTGATAAACAAATCCAGCTTTACAGCATAATGAAGTTAGAGAATTACAGTCAAGCATTATTAACTCATACTTCATCACTTCCAAACGTGTCGATTATCATCCTCTTCAGCTAGGCTGAAGTTATCATGGCATTGACTAAATGAGTTTGCTATGCAAGAAAATAAAGAAATTTGGAAATGGGGATGTTTATCTTCTAAAAGGAGAAAAAGGCCTTTGGAAGCACTAGAAGAATATACTCACCAGCAGATAATGCTTTAGAGTCAGATAAACCTGGGTTTGACTGTCAAGTTTAATAAGTAACTGTGGAGAAGTGACTTCAACGTTTCTCAACCCCAGTTACTAGCTTTTTGTTTTTGTTATTTATATGTATGCTGGAGACAACATTTCCATCATAAAAGTATTTCAAAGATTAAAAAAGTATAAGCATGCTGGGCACAGTGGTGCACACCTGTAATCCCAGCACTTTGGGAGGCCGAGACAGGAGAATCATGAGTTCAAAGCCAGCCTCAGCAACAGCGAGGCGCTAAGCAACTCAGTGAGACCCTGTCTCTACATAAAACACAAAAAAATAGGGCTGGGGATGTGATTCAGTGGTCGAGTACCCTTGAGTTCAATCCTCAGTGTGTATGTGTATATATACGTGTATACACATATATATACACATACAATATATATACGTATATATATATATATATACATATATGTGTGTATATATATATATATACGTATATATACATATATATATGTATAAACAATATATTCCAAGTGCCTGCAACAGTGCTTCACACATAGTAGCTGCTTAGTGTTTTCAACTGTTTTAAAAATAATGTTATTTATATACCTTGTGTATTTCTTCTATGAAATCTTGAGTGTTTCAGATAAATCTGACCTGTAAAATAAATCTGCAGCATACCATGTTTGATCTTGAAAGTAACTTGAAATTTGTCCAATTCAATGTTATTTGTTTACAAAGGAGACAACTAACTTGTAAGATGAAATTTCTTATACACCATACATGACTGGTTAGTGAGTGAGCCAGACATACAGCTCAGGAAACCTGAGCGACTCCAGTGTTCTTGCCACAGAAACTAAGCTGACTTTCTCACTCTACCTGTCATTCAAAGGCATGCCCAAATAGTCAAGCCCCAGAAAGTCACCTTAGGACGATGAATATGTATCCAACTGTATCATCATTTCTTCTACTCAACTGGTCCAAATTAGTGAAGTTTAGCTTTTCATGCAAAACTGAAATAAATAGTGAATTTTTCCATATAAATATCAACACTGAATTCATTATGTTCTCTGAAGGGGAAAGTTGCATAATTATGTGTAATGTGTGTCTTAGCCTGGTGACATTTTGTAACATTAAAAAAGCACCAATGGAACAGATAAAGATAATTTAACGTCTAGAAAAAAGTTTCATGTTTGAACTAGGTTAAGCTGCATTTGAGTACTGTCAACACATTCAAATCCTCTTCTACTCAGTGGCACCCAAGTCATTGACATTCATACCAATGGGAGCAGTGCCTTCCCCAGCTGCTCAGCCCTGCCCCATCCATCTCTCTGGCTAATGGCACCCCAACAGTCACTCTGGATGTTGTGTGGATGAAATCCCCTCTCACCTCTATCTAAGATGTTCACCATTATCCTAGGAGATGCTGCCTCCATTACCCCAGGCCCCTTCCATTTCCCCCACATTTTACAGAGTCCGATCTCAGCAAGTTCTACCTCAGGCAAGCCTTTCCAGCTGATGGACTTTCACAGCACTTTTCCCTTCAGCAATTTCTTATTCTCCACTAACACATATGAGCCCTCAGTATAGCAATGAGTCCTATACAAAGGGCTTCATGAGCATTAGCTTAAAACTAACAACAGCCCTAGAAAATAGAGATGGCTATCCTTTCTCTTTTCAGTTGAGCAAAAGGGAGTTGAACAGGTAAATAACTTGTAAGTGATAGCACCAGGATTCAAAACCGAGCCATACGACATTATGCTACAGACTCATCCTATATGAAAACCCCCAGTCGGTAGCAGAGTGGATGGCTGTTCACTTTTGATCAAATACAACTTAAATACTCACAGGATTTTATAAGTGGAAATCTGCTTACTGAACAAATTTAGCTTTGTTGTTTTATAGACAGGGAAGTGGAGGCTAGAGTGAGAGGTAACCTGTCCAGTCTTAGTATTTCTCTTTCTACTTGTGCATTCTCAACATGCTAATAAAAAAAGTGTTGCTTCCTTGGCTTAGGCTCTTGAGGCGGTGGCTCTGCATCATTTTTCCAGGGAGGGAAATAGCATATTTCTATTTCTATTCCATTCTAACTCCTGAGCGTAGTCCCTTCTGCAAAAAGTGGGACAGGTGGGGCAGAGATAGGGGCAGGGCAGCTGGAACAAGGAATTGTTTGGCTGTGACAGCAGCTTGGCATTTGTGCTGTGGAGATCAGGTGGCTTTCAGGATGTGGACTGATGCTGAAACCTTGACTTTACCTTGATAGCAATCAGTGAAGCTGCACAACCTCGTGGAGGATCATAACAAAGTCCAGGTTACAATCCTTGTGAAAGACAAAGGTAGGTGATACATTCTGCCTCTAGGGCATCTACGGTTTCAGGGTGGAAACAGTGCCTCATTCATCCTTGATTACTTATTAGTCAAGCAGAAAAAGTCTTTTCTGATTAAACTTGGGACTGGAACTAGGGTGAGAACAGAGTATCTAGACATGAAATCCAAAGAAACAACGATGTACAAACTCTAATCCTGCCTCTGCAGGGCTGGAGAGGGAGTGCCCTATTAAACTGTAACCTGGGCCCCTCGCTTGCCCCAGTCCTTATTGAACCATTCCTACTCAATATTTGCATTACTTCAAATTCCCTTTGCCTTCCATATTTCATTCCCTTGAAATATTACTGGATGAGCCCTTTTAAGGTTCTTTTATAATCTTCAACTAGCCATCCCAAAGACCCTGCATCAAGTATTTCAAACTATTCTGGATCCTAGACCTGCATAGGACTTTTAGTTGCTGGCTGGACACTTGGCATTTGCTCTGAGCTGGCCAGGGTTGGGTAGCCAAGGCTCTCTGCAAGGAGTGAAGGACTGCACCCCAGAGCAGCAGAAGCTGTCTAGACAATTTTCTTAAGGCCTCAATCCAAAGACAGAAAGCTTGCTACAGGGCAAGAGAGAGAGAGCAAAAAATAGCTGGAGGACCCTTCTCAATTGACAAGTGCCCTTGAGTATAGGCCGTGGGCCGAGTGCTCACCAAGTACTAGGATCAAAATGGGATCTTGTTGCTGAACTAATCCTTTGCTATATTCCAGGAACCAATTCCCTAATCCTGGTTCTCTTGGAATGTTCAGTTAAATGGAAAGGGCTTTAACAGGCAGAGTACCTCTTGGCAAACAGGTCAATATGGGTTCTTGGTTGCTTTAATTCATAGGTAAAACTAAGAACAAGTCAGGTAGTCATGGAAACTTTGTTGTTATATAGGTTTGCAGGAGCTGGAATCCCGCCTCTTGGTTCCCGGAGATATTCTTATTCTTCCAGGAAAATTGTCATTGCCATGTGATGCTGTTCTGATTGATGGGAGCTGTGTGGTGAACGAGAGCATGCTCACAGGTAGGCAGCTTGCCTTGAGCTAGTCTTGCCTGTCTTTTTTTTTTTTTTTTGGTACTGGGTTTTGAACTCAGGGGCACTCTGACCACTGAGCCACATCCTCAGCCCTATTTTGTGTTTTATGTAGAGACAGGGTCTCACTGAGTTGCTTAGCACCTCGCTGTTGCAGAGGTTGGCTTTGAACTCGCGATTCTCCTGTCTCAGCCTCCCTAAGTGCTGGGATTACAGGCTTGAGCCACCGCGCCTGGCTTTGCCTGTCTAACAGCTAGGCTTTTACTTAGCAAATCAGATCAACGTACATCTTCCCCGCACCAGGCTCCATGCTATTATATTGAGAGATAGATAAGGGAGATAAATCTGGCCTTTTCATTCAAATAGAGGCACAAAGTACTCCAGCAGGGTGTTTTTAATAACAAGAAGAATTAAGTCACAATTAATACAAAACATTTAATACTGTATGTATTACATAAAGAAACATTTAATACCATATATCATTAATTGCCTGATGAGTGGGGTGAACAGGGAAAATGCAGAGGGGCTCCAGCAGTTGAACAGGTTGAAAGACAACCTGTTCTCAAATATGAGACTGGCTCAAGCAAAACACAACCTACAAAACCCAGCAACACCCACAATTGGAAGGGTGTGGAGATATTTTTCCTAGCCTGGCACTGTACGTATGGAAAACTACTTCCAGGTTTCAATGGAAAGTTTGAGTTGAACCTTAGGGCAGAGACAGTAAAACAGCTTTGTTCTCCTTTGGACTCATATTTCCAGTTGATCTCACTGTGCAGAAAGCTGGTCTTCTAGTTACAGTTTGCCCTAGTTTTTATTTGTAGTTCATTAGGTTTACTTATATTTGTACAATTAGTAAGACACTATTTATAAAATATACTTTAGTTTGAAAAATACAAGGCACAGCAAGTTGTCATAAAAGAAACTCTAAAGCAATACAAACATAGAAACTATTTTTCTTTTGTGCTGGCAGATTGTTAAGTTTTTCTATTTCCAAATATGGTGTGAAGACAGGGAGGAAAAACCTTAACACAACCTAAATGTAATGGAAGTTCATTATCCCTAAATTGTTCCACATAAGCAGATTTCACATTAAAAATGAGTCTGCTTAATTTAAAATTGAGACAGGAAAATGTAGTAAACATAAATATGTTTGGTATAATTACAAAATACCCCTTTAATGTGTTGAAATCTAACTGCCTTATAATGACAGTGATGAGGATTTGCATACTGATCATATCTTTTATCCAGAATGTTGCCATAGTACCCAACATGCAAACCTCAAGCTCAACAAAAACTGTCCTTCTCCCTCAAATGCAGCCACTGTCTCCCAGCTGCTTGTGAGGCAGAATGGCTTCTCTCACTGGCAACAGGGAGCACAGTGGTGTCAGAAAGGCTGTGCCCTTGGTCTGTTCTTTCTCTTCTCCTTGACTGGACTGTACAGTGTTGCCCTTGATTCTCAGGAAAACTCAGAGAGTTCCAGAGAATTAGAAGTGGCAAACAATGCTGCCTTTCAACAAATGGGTAAAATCAACCTAAAATGATAAGCGGCTTTTCCTAATGTCCATTTTGGGAAAAATTAAATTGTCAGTACTAATATCTATGTAACCTAAGTACCATAAAAGGCAACTAGGGAGACCGACACATGAAATGGAAACATATATATTTCTTTCTCATTAATTTCTTCACAAACATCTAAATCCCAGAGTGCTATACTTTTTACATGGCCCACACCCCACCTCCCACCATGTGCGTATTTGTGCAAAGGATCCTGATTGAACAATCCGAAGATTAAGGTTAGATTACTGAAACTGCAATTGTGTTCCTAGGTATTGGTCCACAAATGTGATTCAGATGGGTTTTTTTTCCCCATATACAAAAATCTTTATTGATATAAGAATAACTATGGTAAATACTCTTAACATCGCTATAGCAACTTTTATTTTATAAATAACTTTTACATCTCACTTCATTGTGGCACAAACCAGATTAGACTGGGAGTTATTATCATACCAGTTTACAAAGGAGGGGACTGAGGTGAAAAGAAACCGGGGCTGCTCAGCAAGTAAGTGGCAGAATCGGAATTGGAGGTGACATTTGATCCTCAACACAAAGGACCGAGGGAGGGAGGAAGATGCTCCACGGTAGGTACAGCTGCTGTCTCCTCCTCAGGCCCGTGGCCTGATTTCCCACCCACCACACCACCCCCCGGGCGGCCAGACTCTTCCTCCTCCCCATCTGGCCTCATCCCATCACCACAAACTCAGCTAGGCAGGATGTTCAACTCCATCTTACACTTAACATTTTTTTTTTTGGTACCGAGGATTGAACTCAGGAGCCCTCGACCACTGAGCCACATCCCCAGCTCTATTTTGTGTTTTATGTAGAGACAGGGTCTCACTGAGTTGCTTAGTGCCTTGCTGTTGCTGAGGCTGGCTTTGAACTTGCAATTCTCCTGTCTCAGCCTCCCAAAGTGCAGGGACTACAGTGTGCGCCACCACGTCCGGCTTACACCTACATTGTGTAATTTGTGCTTTTGGCTTAAAATTTTGCCATTCTTGAAAGTGTCCAGTGTGAAATACCTGGCGCGAGAGACAGCTGTCCCCAGAGGTTAGCTGTCCTCCCGACCCTTGTCTGGCTACCCAGAGTTGTACAGGTCCTCAAGTGTGGAGGGGGTATGGTCTAGAGCAGGCCTTCTTCCTACTCTACCCTGAACCTGGGAGACTGATGGAGGCCCACCTACCTGGAAAGGGAGGCAGATCCAGATGCCAGTTAGTTTCTACAAAGTTAGTGCAGGTTCCTTTTCTTAGGGACACATTACATGTAAGTGTCCTTTCAATTTGATTTGCTTCCTCCTATATGTGCTATATTCTATATGTTTTATCTATTCCAATTTACACAGAAATGCAGTCCAGGGAAGGCATGGTGAACAGGAAAGATTTGTTTTCTCTCTCAGGCAGTCCCTAAAATTCGTGATCAAATTTATGACTGACTTTTAAAACTCAAAAACCAGTGATTACCTTCCCTGTCCTTTTTTTTTTTTTTTTTTGCCTCCTTTCCTGAGGCAATGGGTCCCCTTCAATATCCAGCTCTCCTGGTAGGGGAGGAGGAGGATCTATTAATACTTTAAATTTTATCCTAGCATAATAGCTCATTTGTTTTGTTCTCATAAGTATTGGGTTCTGTACTCACATTTTACATATTACTTCCTTCAAGCTGTCATTCTATTAAGGTGAGTGAATCTGAGGCCCAGATTGGGTAGATAATCTGCCTATGGTCACAGAGCTTAGAAGTGGTGCAGATGAGATTTAGATTCATTTGGTTATATATTCATTCACTTCACAAATGTTTATTAACAAGCAGTCTACTGGATGAACAGACAGATAAGATTTCTTCCCTCAAGGAGGTGACATCTTGATGGAAAAAACAGAAAGCATGAAAATACATACATGACATAAATTCCCAGCAATTATGTTTTATGAAGAAAATAAGACAACTGAACCCAGGCATTTTGTCCCCAAAGCCTATGCTTATAAGCAGCACTTCCTTCCTCTCTTAGAAATACATGTGGGGGAGAAGGTAGCATTCACTCTACCACAATCCCCTGCCCCTTCCCTCCACCCATTAAGTTACTCTTCTTTATTTGAAACATGCACTGGAAGTGTGCTGGCACCCAGGAGTTCCCTCAGTGTTTGCATATTGCAATTCTTCCAGACTAGCTTATCACCAGTCGACAGGCCAGATCATTCCCTCTCTTCCTTTCTTGACCCCTCTCCCTTGCTCTCGCTTATTCGTCCTGTATTTAATACAAGTTCAGAGATGCCTGCTCTGTGCCAGGCTCTGTATTGTATGCTGGAGTCACCAAGACGAAGGGGAAATGGTTCCTGCTCTCAAATTGCTAAAAGCCAAATAGTTTCAGAAATGTTAATAAACAAGGATGTGAGTATTTCCAGTATGTCACCATGTCAGGCACCTGGCTTCTTGGGGACAGGGGAGAGAATCTCCTTTTGACCTCAGGAGAGGTCTTTAGGTGCTGGGAGCCAACTCTACAGTTGACAGTGAGCAATGCTGGTACTTCCTTCTGAAACCTTGTTTTAGACTCCCAATCTTTTGTAGGCGAATCCATCTCTTTCTTTGCGGGGGAGGGTCCCAAGAAAAACCAAGGCATGAGATTTCTTATTAATATGAGAAGAATATAAAAGAGACTTGGAAATTGTTTCTATGTAACATCATCTGATTTGAGCATTATGTCTGGAACACATCATTGCCAGATGCCTTTCATATTTGATTGATCAATACCTGCCTACCTCCAATTTCATTGGCTGTTTGTGGGGGAAACTGTTCACTCATACTGTATTAGCCAAAGCATCTATTGTGGATGAATATTCTCGAAGCCAAGGCAGAAAAACCTTGGCAGTTATCTGCAAGTATCTGCCTGTTATAAAGGCTGATTTCAAAAACAATGTGGTACAAGGATTTGGAGATATGTCAAAAGGTTCTGTCTCCTTTATAAAGTCATTTAGAATGCAATTGGCAAATGCACACAACAAATGAATATCATAATTGTTTTAAAGAAAATGATATGGGGATAATGCTATTCAAGATTGCTAATAAAAAATTTATAGCTTCTTACACCTTATGATGTAAAATATGTACCATAGTAGGAAACTAGTTTGGAAAAAAACAATAATAGAAGGCCTGGGTAATTGCCTTTATTTAGTTCATCCATGCAAATCTATATTTGAACCTATTATGTACCACCAGGGAAAATGAGGACTATAAAAAGTTATATATGTCAAAGTCCTTACCCTTGGTTATTACCTAGAAAGAGAGAAAAGACCCAAATTTGTATTACTATAATCAATATTATACTATTTCCAAATTGGAAAGATGACATATTATCTTGCTAATTGAACATTTAGCAAAAGACTGATGGAATTTTAAATTCACTTTAGTGCTCTTTAAATCTGGGAGCCAGGAAGTGTTATTAACATTTTTATTTTGTCTCTGAAATTTATCATTTTTGAACTCTGAGCTAAATTTCTTTTTTACCTTAAATTTCTTATCTTACAGCCATCAGAGAAAGAGAGATGATTGGTACCAGCAAAGAATGAGAGTCAATAAAGAGAAATGAGAGAGTCTAGTTCAGCTGGAGTGTGGATGGGAAGAAACGACCAGCAGTGCCTATATATATGCTGGGCTTTGACAACCTAAGAAGAGAATTTGGGCTTTATTTAGTAGTGGCAATGGAAAAACTTAAAGGTTTTTTGAGTAAAGGGATGGAATAATAAAAGGAGGGCTTTGATAGGACTTACTGGAAATGGTGTAGGAAAACCTCTATTTTCTCTTCCTGCTCCCTGAGCTTTGTGAGAGCAGAATGTCTGTCTGTCTTGTTTATCATTATATTCCCAGCACTCAGCACAGTTCCTGGCACAGTAAGCACTTACAAAATATTTGTTGACTGACTAGGTAAAAGAATGGATGAATGAATAAATGAGCGAATGAAAGGCAAATAGCTCTTAGTATCTGTGTGTTTTATGGCTCCTCTATCCCTTGTACTGGCTTTGGGCTTGCTGAACATTTAGAGAATGGTAAGTACAACTGAGTCTGTAACATGGGTTACTTTTTAAATTATACCATGCAGGCCAGGTATAGGAAGAAGGCAGATCTTAAGTAACTCGAAATCCAATCAAGTCTACCATTTCTTTTACCATCCGCATCCCTAAGAACTGTCATCTGACTCGTGGGACGGGCATCAGGACCAGATAAGTTGTGGTTGTCTGATTTCTTGAAACTGGCAAGTACCAGTTTTAAATAACGTTTTGGGTTTAGGTAGAATCAACAAAATACTATCTTCCTTAGGAGAAAGTATACCTGTCACAAAGACACCCCTGCCTGAAACAGAGAACACCATGCCTTGGAAATGCCACAGCTTGGAGGACTATCGGAAACACGTGCTCTTCTGTGGCACAGAAGTTATCCAGGTCAAGCCCTCTGGACAGGGACCCATAAGAGCAGTGGTTTTGCAGACAGGTCAGTGGATCCCACTCTTGTCAGTGTAGTCCATACCTGGAGGTGGGCCGAATGAGAACAGAGAAGGTTTGTTTAGGATTTGGGGGTTCACCACATTCTGGTAATAATAGTCACACTCTTTTCCACCAAGACCCCCTATTATTCTAAATTGCCACTATTTTAACTGGTTTATTCTTTTTAAACCCCTTGTGTGTGATGCAAGTTACACACAGATAATACATATTTCCTTCAAGACAAGATTATACTTTTGGATTGACTTATGTCAATAGGCTTCTTCTCTTTTCCATCCATAGTATGAGCACTTGCCAAAAAAATTTTAAAAAGTGTCAACCATAATGACTATGAAGTCTTTTTTCCTTAAAGGGGTTGCTTGCTAGGCTGTATATCAAACTCCCTGCTAACTACTTCCACCTGCACACACTACAGACTCTTCAAAATCAAGCATCAAAACGTAAACTTACCCTCCTGCATTGCCTCTGTATTAATAGCCTCTTCATCAAGCTAGTCTCTTAATGGCATCTTTAACTCCTTACTTTCCTTCATTACAAAAGGGCACCAGTGATTCCATTAGGGCCTCGGAAGGCCCTTCCCTCTCTCCTGAGTTCTGTCTCTTCTCCATCATTTCCACAGTCACTATTTAGTGCAGGCTTTCATCATGCCATGTTTAATCTATTATATGAGAAATAGTCTTGACTCCTCCCTTTCAACTTTTGCCCCAATCTTTCTGAGCTGGAACCCAAATCACATTTCAAACACCTAGTCTGGGGTATCCCAGGAATATCACACCTAAAACTTAGCATGGCTAGCCATATGAACTTCAAACTTCCACCTGACACTCACAACCAATGCTTTTCATGACCTTGTTACAATTCCTGGTTCTTAACCCTGATCTGTGTTTCTGCCACCTCACATATTCATGGACACAAAGCATGCTTTCACTTTGATACCACTATGCTTTTGTTTGATATATTATTCAATTGTTCTGGCTGAATAGTTTTTTTTTTTAAATTAAAACATGACCTTGTGCCTTCTATTAAAACTAGCTAGTGGGTTTTAGAGCATCCTCAGCCTGCTGTCTAAACAGAAACCAATAGTTAAAGACCATGGAAACCAGCTAAGTACTGTAAAATTCTTAAAAAGCGAGTCAGAGAAGTGTACTCCTATTTCCCCAAAGACAGCAAAGCCATGTTTAAGGTGTTCATCTAACAGCGGAGATAAAGCACATTTTGAACTTAAAATACTTAATTTTAACTAGAATATGTATTGGTCAATCATTTTAGCCACTAATTCAGATATTAATGGGTGTTTACCATGTACTATGTACTAAGGGCTAAAGAAATCATTTGTGAGATATATCTTTCCCTAAAGGATTATAATACTCTGTTGCAGGAGACAGATTGACTTATAGTTAACTAAAACATGCAGTGATGATGGATGCCACATGACCAAGTGTTGCAGGGACCCCAAGGAGTAAGATATATTATTCTTGGCATGAAGTACGAGAGTAGAATTCTAGAAACACTTATTTGATGAGATGGCATTTTAACAAAGCCTGATAGGATGGGGAGAGTTTAGTTAACCACATCAGAGCTATTAAAATAGGCTAATTTGTGTTTAACAAATACAAGGCAATATATAAGGTGTCTTCTAAATCCAGTAAATAGTTGGGATCAGTCCAGCAAGGTAGGAGGAGATTAAATTGAAGTTGACCTCAAATCCATGCTCAGAAAATTGAATTTCGTGCTAAGAGAGTGGGAAGGTTTGAAGCACAAGAATGACATGATCAGAAGCATAGATAGATAGATAGATAGATAGATAGATAGATAGATAGATAGACATATATATCTATATCTATCTATCCATATATCTCATATATAGAGATATATCTATGGAGATATATATCGTAATATATGTACATATCTATATCTATCTATATGTGTGTCTATATATCTATCCATATCCATATCTGTCTATCTATATATATATTAGGAAAGTACTTGCACTTTCCTTTTCTCTTAATTTTCAATATTTTTCAACATCTGTTTTCAACACGTCTGCTTTAAAGTGTCTTCTCTTAGCATCGCATTTTCTCTGGTCAACACATTCTTCAGTTCCTTAGTCTGTTTTTTCTCAACCCTCATGGGGAATGGGGAACTGCACTGTACGAGCCTTGGAAACACTGATTCTCTGAGCAATAGAAATGGAGCAGGCTTGAGCAAATGCTCTGATGACCCACAACAACAATACAGTGTTAGGTCAGAGCAATGCTGCTTTCATTCCAAGCTCCAATGACTCAATCACTTATGGTTTGGAAAGTGTATTAAAGGACCTTACTCTACCTGTGATTGTCTCCACGTAGGTTACAATACAGCAAAAGGGGATTTGGTGAGATCCATCCTATACCCCCGGCCTCTGAACTTCAAACTATACAGCGATGCCTTCAAGTTCATCGTGTTCCTGGCCTGTCTGGGGGTTGTAGGTTTTTTCTATGCCCTAGGAGTATATATGTACCATGAAGTAAGTACTGGGGGTAAGTTTTTTCAGTAGCATAGCTTTTTTAAGAGCTTGACCTAACTCCAGAAAGTTAGGTAAGATTGCTTCTTGATCCCATCATTCTGTAAATCGGCTCTGCCCACAAGAGCTTTCTTGGATGGTAGAAATATTCTGTCCACGTGGGAGCACAGAGCCATGCGTGCTTATGGAGCACTTAAAGTGTAGCTAATGTAAATGAGTAAATGAGTTTTCAATTTATTTCATTTCAATTAATTTAAGTTAAATAGTCATATGTGGTTAGTAGCCATCCAATCATATTGGATAGTGCAGCTATGAAAAGTTACCAAGGGGTCACTCCCTGTGTGACATGTGTGATGCCCAAAAAGCCTTATAGGAAATACATGTTTCTCAAGTCTGATAAAATGAGAGAGATTTTGTCAATCAGGTCAGAGAGCAGGAAGGGCACACTAATTTGAGTGAGCAAAACAAAAAGAAAGGATGCACAAGGATTTTCTAGAACCAGTCATCGATTAAGAGAGAAATCTACCAAGATAGGAGTAGATCAGATTGAAAAGGATCTTAGACTTTCTCCTGAAGTGTTTGATAGTGTCCCAGGTAATCCCCAACACTTGCTTATGTGTTTTGCTTGGGCTCTTAAATGAAATTAAATATTTACTTTTATGGAACTGATAACTCTTGGGATCCCCTTAAGCTGCAGGGTATCAGGTTTCATTTGGATGCCTCTCTTCATCAGGAAGGCAGGGTTGTCACTTATCACCCTTGAGGTTCTTTCTGGTCCTGAGAGTCTGATTCTGTTGTGTACCATGCAGTCTCTACATAAACATACCAGGATCACAAGAGTGTGAGCAGGTAGGGAAGAAGATGTAAATAAAGCATCCAAACATAGGTGTGAAACTTGGCTCAAATGACCTTATTATAGTGTCTAAACTGGTGATATCAGTGAATTTCTTGTTTGTGGAGTGGGGGGGGCAGGGAATGAATATTGGTGGGAAAAGATATAACTAGAGATTCCAGGCAATGTTCATGCTCAAACTTAACATCTGAATAGTCATTTTGATTGGAAATCAGCCTCCAGGGAACATTTCTAGGGCAAAGGAGGGCAAGGGAGGCCACTTTGTTATGAGTAGAATGGAGCCTGAGAAGAACGAGGTGGAACATCAAGGTCACTGGGTCTAGAATGTGAGGCACTATGCCAATTTCATCTGGGAACAAGAATGTTGAGCAGAAAAGCAAAATCAAAGCCCTGGTACAGACTGGGAATGAAGGTTTCCTGGGTAGAACTCCACATCTAGTACCTCCAGAGCAGCAAACTGAACCCCAGACCTCATCTTCTTATGCGTCTCAACCTGGCCCCTGTTATAGGCTGTCTGACTGCTCTGGTTGAGGATTAAGCAAGTTGAGTTCTCATGGTGAAAACTACCATGTATATTGCTGGGGAAAGCAGTCATTGTGAGGAGAATTAAATAATGTACCTAGCCTAACACAGTGCCTACACCAATAAGAACAAGCTCATTTTAATACTGCTTGCCTATAGCTAATAATATATGCCCAGATCTTGGCAGAGTCCTGATCCCGGTTTTTACCAAGTCACCACTCCTTCACCATTTTCTACTGGGTTTCTCCTTTGTATCAGATCCTATGCTGGGCTAACAGTCAAGCTGCTGCATGAAATGTAACCTGAGACTAATCCTGGTGTCCTGGGAGCCCAAGGGGGCATGGAGGTCTGATCAGCAGAGAAGGGGTGGGTGTCTGGGTACAGAAATGTTAAGTAGGAAGAAACCAAGGCTTGGAATAAGGATCAAAGTTTTCTTTTGTTCTGCAGTGAGAGATAATGTGTTCATTTTTTAGGGACAGCCAAAAGAACACACAGCCCCCAAAGAACTGACCTTGTAGGAATGTTCTGAGCCAAAGTCTCCATGGCTCCCATGCTGTTGCAGGAGGCAGCTGTCAGGAAGGTGCTGGCCTGCGGTGGTGGGCTGATTGTGTGGATGTCTTTCCCTTCCCCAGGTGCCCCCAAGAGACACCGCGACCATGGCCCTGATTCTCCTCACAGTGACTGTTCCTCCTGTGCTGCCCGCTGCCCTGACCATAGGCATTGTGTATGCTCAGAAGAGGCTGAAGAAAAAGAAAATCTTCTGTATCTCTCCACAGAGAATCAACATGTGTGGGCAAATAAACCTCGTGTGCTTTGACAAAGTAGGATCCAAACTTTCCAGGTTGAAGGGTGGTGGTTTTGAGGAATAGCAGAGCAGGAGAGGGCCTGGGGGTGGGGAGATGCTCTTCTAGTGCCCCTGTATTATAGGTGAGAACACTGAGGCCAGAGGAGGCTGCACAGTGAGCTAGTGTGAGATCACTTTCCGGGAACTACTTCACTGACTCGAAAGGTCGCAGTTTAGTCATCGTATCATGAATTTTTTTCCCTATGAAATTTGGTGGTTTTTGTGCCTGTTTTGTGTGGGGTTTTTTTTTGTTGTTTTGTTTTGTTTTTGTTTTTAAATCTTTTACTCTGATAACTTTCCTGATGGACTTTTTCAGGAAAAAATGTGAAGTACATTTCTGTTTCCTAAAATGCTTTGTCCAGAGCTCAGGCAACAATTCCTTCTCATCCTCTGCTTTTTGTAAGGAAAAAGAGGGCATGGACATTTCTGCCACTCATTTCTCCTGTGTTCCTTAGGGATCAGGGCTCCAGGTTAGGGCAGGTGGTCTGTGTGCTTAGGAGCCTGGAAAGGTGGCAGAGGGGGAGTATGTGCCAGATGGGAACAGTGCTGCCAAGGAGCAGGTCTCTAGACCTTCTCTCCTATAGAGACCTGAGGAACTTCAGCACCAGCTGCCCAGGGCAGCTTAGCGGCTGTAGTGCAGTGGGCTTGCGTATGTCCATCCCTGTCTTTAGTTCATTTGCATTTAGATAATTGATCAAGGCTTTGGCCATGCTTAATTAACCCACCAGTGCTGTCCACAGTGCTGGTGGAGAATCCCATTAAAGAGATATTCCTACGTCTGGAGAAGCTCACGGAGTGTAGACAGTCATCATGTTGTGTGATGTGTGCTTAATGAAGGTCTGAACAAAATGTCGGGCATGATGAAGCGGGTGCAGACTCAAAGGCCAGCCGTTCAGAGCACAAGGGTGTGTGGGGGGCAGGAACATGTGGGAACAGAGGACAATGGGCTGCTTGGAGGGAACGACACTGGGGGCTGACATGGCAAGCTGAAGAGTGGGGCCTGGTCTGGAAGGAGAACGGGAGCCCTTATCATTTTTTTAAAAAGTCGAGTAACACTTTTTATTTTTTGGTATATACATCCAGAATTTATGAGATGTGGAGGGAAGGCAATCTTTTTTAATTAACACAACAAAAAAGAATTTTGTATTTTATGAAAAATATAAAATTTCTTATTAAGTAAATGTTTTGAATAAAAATTATGTGAAATCTAAGAAAATAAAAGATCACATAATTTATTAACTGGATAAGACACTTCTGTAATTCTTTCTATATGTAGTTTCTGGCTATTTACTCTGATGGTATCTTTCTAGAATATTTTCATGCAGAATGTGGAAAGTAAATATGGTCTTTTCTCTATCATAGTTGATTGAACTTTATCTTTTATTAGTGATGGCTTAGAGAAGTTTCTTTCAGCATTTTATGGCTCATTATTTTTTTATTTATTTGTTCTAATTAGTTATATGTGACAGCAGAATGGATTTCAATTCATTGTACACAAACAAATCACAATTTTTCATTTCTCTGGTTGTACATGATGTAGAGTCGCACCATATGTGCAGTCATACATGTACCTCGGGGTAATGATGTCCATCTCATTCCACCATCAATGAGTGATATTTTTATGGGTACTTTATGTATTCCATCTGAAGGAATTGGTGAGAAGAGATGGAAGAGAAATAGGACAGAGGAGGAGGCCATCTGTTAACAATTGAAGAAAGAGATCATTCATAGTTCTAGACAATGAGAGCAAAAATGGAGAGTTGACATAAACTGGAAAAGTCCCAGGAGACCTGACCGTGTTGGTTCCTGCTGAAAGTGGCATATCTCTTAGATCAATTCCCTATCTCTTTGTGTTTCATTTGACAAAGAAAGTTCTCAATTGCCATCCATCAGAACCCTTGGAGTTAATTCAGCAGCAGCTTCATTTTGGATTTGGGGCCAGATAAAAACTCCTCAGAAGTTTTCTGATAGGGATTCCTATTACTTACCCAACAGCCTTACTAGAATACAGGAGGGCTGTTTATAAAATGTATGCATTATCTATTCATTCATTTCAAAGATCAATTTTTCCCAAAGGTTGTTCATTCTATTTTCTGTATAAAACTTCTTCCTCTGCATCTTCCTGTCATCTGCTAGTCTGTCTGGGGGGCTGCTCCCAGGCTTACTTGGCCAAATTCCATATGGTATGACAGCATGTTATAATGCAAAGACCTCCCAACTGGAAATTGGCAAAATGAGAAATCTGATCCTGGATTGGAAACTAAGTTACTACATGGCCTTTTTTGAGATAGAAAGATTGAACTAGAATTATCTCCAAGATTTTTTCCCCAACTTTTGCATTATAAAACTCTGTCAACATGATGTTGGAATAAAAACACTATACAATTAATTGAATTTCTACCCAGTGTTATTTCAACTTTGAATATACTTATCACTGAGCCTCTGTGTATATATGTCTCCATATATATTTCTATTTTATATTAATTTGTTAGAGGTTCTCTAAGATAAGTTCTCTACTTTTTTGTTCAATTCATCCCAAGCCTGGGCTTATATTCATGCTAAGAGTTTTTTTGCTTTGTTTTTTGTTTGTTTGTTTTTCTTATCTTATTCCCTTTAGAAGTTCAAATATAATTGAGCTTTCTTTCTATTTATTGTTAGATTATTGTAAAAGGGTCATTTTCACATAGAGAAGTAGCACAGTCTCATTTCAGTTTTGCTTCAGCATTATCTCTGCTTTCGTGTTCAAAATATTAATGTTTAAAAACATAATCTAGTCATCAGGAAAACATTTCGGTTTGAATTAACTTGCTAACTCTTTGAAATCGAACAACCCAAGAGGACTTGGAAAACAAACACACAGTTTGGAGCCTTTATAAATGAAGCAAGCAACTAGTCTTGAAAAGTTGTTTTTGTTCAAGGAATAACTCAATCAAGTTAGCCTCTTCTTTGTGAAGTCTAAATGAATTAGTAAAACCAAGATTCCTAATTCTTTAATTTGAAAACCCAGAATGGGCTTTGTCTTTCCCCAGGCCCTGAAGAATTTGCTTAACATTTCTAGTGGTGGAAGACTCCAGAAGGGCTGCTTCTGGTTCTGCCTCTCCAACCTGCAGGCCACTGTCCCCTTAGACTGTTCATTTCACCTTTAACCTATCTCTGCCCTTCTGCTTAGTTTAAGAATGAAAAGCATCATAAGCACTTCCCAGTAAACCATTATGCTAATGTGATGTGCTCTAATGATAAAAGATATCATTTGATAGGAAACTACAAAATTCAGTGTCTTATACAGAGATGACATTAGGAACTTCGTGTCAGAAGCCCAGGAATCAGCGCTAAGACAGGATATTGTGCAGTGCTTGGAAATGCTCTGCTGTTTCTTAGCAGTGCCAAAGCAGCTGTGGAGGACTGCACTCTCTCCGGGTGTTAAGCAGGCCGGATGCTGTTCGCCGAAGGCAGCAAGACACCAGGGCCTGCAATTAATGAATGACTGGGAAACAACAAGAAAATTAAGTGCTGTGACAGAACTCTGTTCCATTTTGCTTTGTCTGTCACATTATCTGACAAATACTTTCCCATAGTACTGCAAATCATATCTCCTGAACATTTTCCTCTTGTTCTAACAATAAAACCTATTCATGGGCATTAATTAATATCTATTATTAGCACTTAGTTTCTTTCTGCAGTTTCAAAGCCCTTTACCAACATTTCATTATCAATCTGGACAGTCACTGTCACCCATATTTTTAGAAAATTACTGTGAACCAGATGGCAAATTGTGAACTAAACAGTCTTGGAAAGAAAGAAAATACTAAGCTCTGCTTCGGAAAGACAGCAGATGCCAACCGAAGTCAAACTCAAGCTGGTTCTTGTTGGATTTCCACTTACGGAGCTTCTCTTATAACAACAGCAGTAGACACAACAACAAACAAAACCAAACAAAGCGCTTGTATTTTATCATCATAGTAACTAGAATCACCTGATTATCAACATAGTCTTAGGGACTCAGATGTCACCACATTTAAAATTTGACACAAAGGATTTGGACAACTGGATCTATGATAAGTTCTTGGAAGCTTAGGTTTCATTTAAATCACATCATAATTAAAAGCTTTAAATTTTCACTAATACTAATTTTAATTTTTCTTCAGACAGGCACTCTTACGGAAGATGGGCTGGACCTCTGGGGGACTGTCCCTACTGCCAACAACCGGTAAGTCCCTTAAATGAAGATAAAATGTGATGGTGGTCTTGCCTTGGTGGTACTCAAATCCATCCTTCCAGTATTGAGGATGAGAATCACATGAAATATATATAGTAATGGGCTAGAATCAGGTCCCAATTTTTCTGACTTAATTGAATGAGTCCTAAGTTTTGAACCTGACTGGGAAAGGTCTTCAAACTCCACGTGAAAAATGGAATAGAATAAGGTGGATAATTAAGGAATGGAATGAACAAAACAGATGAGCAGAGTGAAATTGAAATCATGCTTGATTGATAGCTGTAAAGTCTTTCTGGTGCAGGTAGGTGTAGTGAAGAGCCCAAAAAGAAGGCTCCATCTCCTCCCTCATGGAGTTCACAGCCAAGTGGGATCAAAACATAAAGATATTCACTCTCAATGTACAATACAGGCCAAGAAAATCATTACTATTAAGACAGGAAATCAGAATAGAAAAGCAATAAAAATTGCTTGGTATGGACACACAGTCTTGATTTATATAATAATATGGTGGCTGGAGGTAGAAATTCATGTTGAAATTTGGTGGATCAATGAGAGCCACTGGAAAGAGATGGCACCTGAGATAAGTTTTGGAGGATGTACAGCTACAAATTTTACAAACATGGGCTAAAACCAGCTCTAGAGAGAGTAGAAAATAAAAATCACAGACACCTACCCCAGAACTGGAGAGGGGAGGGAAGGCACCCCACAGAGAGTACCCCTAATCTCCTAATTCCCCTTCTGCATGTCTAAGGCTTGCCTTCTCAATCTGAGTGGTAATGGCCTCTGCTCTTTGCCTCTGATTACCCAATTTTGGCTTCAAACCGTGGCTGAGGCAGCTGTCAGTCAGTGAAGTCACATAGGGGCCCTCTGAGATGGTATTGGGGCAGGTACAGTGCAGCCACAGTAATAGCAGACAGGTGGTGTGACTTTTTAGAAGACACCTGGGCTTTAACTGTACTCATGTGTCTCTGCTCCTGACTGCTCAGTGTCCAGCTGGCCTTCATTTAGACAGATAGGGTCTCTATTGGCCAGAACAGTGAAAGTGATGGAATGTGGGTTGCTTCCACCCTTCCATCTCCCTCCCACGCCCCTAGTACTCTGAAAAGCTTTTGAGGAAGTAGAAACAACTAGACCCAATCACTATTTAGCTGTGAGGTTGGAGGAGAGGAAGGCAAACCAAGCCATTCTATACTGTCAGAGAGGAAAACAGACTTTACAGGCAGGGTATATGGACTGGGATTTTCAGGAAAACACAGCAAATTTGGAAGGGCTGAGTAGCAAGAAACACTTCAGAGCTAAGGCATGCTTTTACTTGCCTGAAACCATCAGGTAGGCTCCTTGCCTACCCTGCTACCTCATGAACCTAGGACCTTTTGGCCTACAGGTATAGCTCAGAGTTGCCTGCTCACATGCCTTCCCACAGCATGGCCGTTATGTCAGATGGCTGCAGAAAATCCCTGGGATTGTACCAAGCCCTCTGAAGTTATTGTTTTACTTGACCAGTGGCAATCTCTGTTGAGAAGGAAATTCATATCCAACTCAGAGAAAGGTTGTGTAAAGATCACTCTGCAGGCAGAGCACTCTGATTAAAAACTGAAGAAACGACATGAAGAAGGTATTGAAAGCTGGCAGGGTAATCTCTAGACAAGTATAGAAATAGCAGAAAGGGGCTGGGGTTATGGCGCAGTGGTAGCGTGCTCGCCTAGTACGCGGGAGGCACTGGGTTCGATCCTCAGCACCACATAAAAATAAAATAAAGATATTCTGTTCGTCTATAACTAAAAAATAAATATTTAAAAAAAAAAAGAAAAAAGAAATAGCAGAAAGTTGAGTCTAGAATCCAGGACATCAGTAGGAGTAGCAGCTGTGAGGTGAGGCAGAACTGGGGCCCACAGGACCCCGATTACCAGGCTGAAGAGCCTGGACTTAGTCCTGTAGAGCACGGGGAACCATTGAAGGGCTTTGAGCATAGGGATAGGTGACTAGAGCTCAGCCTTAGCAAACTTTCAGGGGCAGAGTGTGCAAAATGATTTTATGAAAGAGTTTAACTTATTATCCTCTCTACCAGTTTTCAGGAAGTCCACAGCTTTGCCTCGGGCAAAGCTTTGCCATGGGGCCCACTGTGTGCAGCCATGGTCAGCTGCCACTCTCTGATCCTTCTTGATGGGACGATCCAAGGAGACCCTTTAGACCTCAAAATGTTTGAAAGCACTGCCTGGGTAAGGTCATGGTTTATTTATAAAGAGATCCTTACTGGGAGTCCTGAAACCTTTCTAACTGTAGTTCAAATGAATTCTGCTCTGATCCTACCAGAATTTGCCAATCTCTGCTTCAAAGAACTCTGTTAAGGAATGTAATGTGAAATAGGGTTCCATAACCAAATAAATTTGGGAACTGCGATCTATGCAAAGTTAAATATATTTTTTTCCTTCAGGATTTCTTTAACATACCATGGTTGCAATATGAATATTCAAGAGAGGACATGATCTGCAACATTTACTAAATCTATTTGATCCCCAAACTTTCTTAACTGGTACAAATGTTCTCCAGACACCCTAGGAGAGAGCGTTCTCTAAAGCTGGGCCTTTTGTGGCCATCTATCACTTGAATGTGACAAGGCAACTGAAGAACTGAATTGATAAGTTTAGTTAGTTTAAATTTAAACAGCAGCCAGGTGCAGTGGCACACTCCTGTAATCCCAGTGACTAGGGAGGCTAAGGCAGGAGGATAGCAAGTTTGAGAAAAACCTCAACAACTTAGCGAGGCCCTAAGGACTTAGTGAGACTGTCTCGAATAGAAATAAAAAGGGCTGAGGATATGGCTTAGTGGGTAAGCACCCCTAGGTTCAATCCCTGGTACCAAAAAAGGAAGGAAGGAAGGAAGGAACGAAGGAAGGAAGAAAGGAAGGAAAGAAGGAAAGAGGGAGGGAGGGAGATGGAGGAAGGAAGGAAGTAAAAAATATGAAAAGAAATTTTTAACCAGCCACAGTGGCAGGTAGCTACTGTATCGTACACATCAACCTGCAGGATCCTCCTTCTAAGGGGTTCCAATATCTGAGGTGAGTGCAAATGACAATGAAAGCTGTGAGCCCATCCAGGGGGGCTGCCATGACATAGTAGGAAGAGCTCTGCCCTCCACCCATCTCTGCCATGTGATTGCAAATTCAGAATCACGACTGAGTCTGTCCCCTCACCTGTGCATTTGGGATAAGGATGCCTCCTTTACAGACATAGTGAGCACTGAGATGATGAGCCCTGAGGAGCTTTGAGCACTATCAAGTGCCAAACAAGTGGAGGGTGCTTGGGAATTAGCTAGCTGATTAATTATCTTCTGCTGCCCTCCAAAAAAAGTGCTCTAAAGACACTTACATTGCTGTATAAAATACTGGAAAGCATTTAAAATTGTAAACAATGGAGACAAATGTTTGTAGAGGCCTGGAATATACCTTGTGAAGAAGCTAATAGAAAGATGTGTGGTAGGAACAGTTTAGCTTCCTACAGGCCAAATGAATGAAAGGGGAAACCTGATGGAGAGGGAAGTTTCTGAAATCGGTAAAACAATGTGTTTGCTGTGGAGAAATTTGGGGCATAAAGACAAAATAGTAACCAGTTTCCTGGATCTTAATGGAGAAGAGCCTGTGTACGTACTATAAAACAATGTCCTTACCAGCCTCATTGGAACAATGATGAGTTTCTCAGAGTGACAACCACATGTGACTTTGATCCTGGTCCTAGTAATGTCTCCTTCCCCATCAGAGGAGGGTCAGTCTACCTACAAGTGACGTACAAGTTGGGGTCCTTTCGGATACATAAATCTTGAGTATTATCTCTGTAAGAACTGTCAGAACAGTTGCATCCACCCCAAAACAAAGCATAAATATGCAAGATTATTCATTGAGTTTAAAGCTGAGTCAAAAGCAGCCTTGAGTTAAATATCAAAATTGGAGTTTGTTAGTTAGGAAGCTTCCACTAAAGGGGAAGTCCTCACAGATTCTTAAGAATTTTATCTTAAAGCAATGTAAAAATATTTTTCAGAAGAAATTGAGATCTGAGATACAAAGTGAGGTCCCCAAGATTAAACAATTAAGTGACTGAGTGGAGACGAGATATTATCTCCTATTTTCTTTCCCCTGCTCCCCTGCCCTTTGTATCCAATTGCCTTTCCCATATTTTAATATTGGTTTCTCAATGGCATAGATTGCTACCATAGTAGCATCTAAAGAATACAAACCATTTCAAATGTGATTTCTAATTGGCTAACAGCTAACGTGCTAACTCCCTAGTTAAATAAATTAGGTTAGTAGCATAGATAGAGTATAAAGAAATAGTCTCATGTTTATCTTGGGACACAGTTCTATTCCATCTAAAAGCTATTGTGCTCCACAATATTGGAGACTATATCTACACTTAATCTCTCCTCCATTTCCTAGATATAACCATTCAGGAAGAGTCCTCGACCTACAGCTAGCACTTTTTCATCAATTACAACTTAAAATATATTCACAATATTTCTGGCTTTTTGACATTCTACAAAAAGTTCTTAAATATAAATCAAGAATAGAAATTTGACAATGACGGTATTAAGATAATTGTCCTGGAAGAGAAAATATGTGAGAAGGACCTTGAAAAGATTAAAGTGTTGTTCAAATGAGAGATATTTCTTTCGTATTATTTTTCTCCAAGGAATCTCATAAATTTTTTCATTTTATAATAGAAAATGGAAGATTACCATGTGAACTCCTATGAATTTGGCATGTCAGACTCAAACACAGTAATAAAACCAGGACCAGAAGCCAGTCAGGTATGATCTGCTTCTTTAAATCCTATAGCTCTTTCCCCTTAAGACTAATGAAACTTCTCAGACATCCACATATTTTTATGTTCATATTTTTAAGATTTACTTAACAAATCCTATAGTTGGTTTGGTCTTTCTTTCAGTCATGAATCCATCCATTAGTTTGTTTAGACTCATTCACTGACTACCTAGGTGTGCCAGAACAGTGTGCTAGAATTCAAAACAAGACATGCTGGGCTTATGTTGGAGGAGCCCCAAGACTGGCAGAAAATCAATACAGGTGCAAATAAGTGTGATACAATGTGCCAACTACTCCAACAAAAGCAGAAGAATGAGTGCAGGGGTCCAGAGATGGGAGTGCATGCTGCTTCTGGGGGAGGGAAGCATCACAGAGGAAGTAAGCTTAGCTGGAAGGTGTTTAGGATTTCTCCAGACACTGAAGAGAAAGGGATCTGCAGACCAGGCAACTTGTCCAGGAAGTTACCTCAGAAGAAGTCAAGAAAGTATCAAAATTGTGACAAATACTTCATGACGTAGCTAGGCGCATTGCGGAGAGGAAACCATCTTGTTGGCGGGCATCTGGGAAATAGCTTTTCTGGTCTTTTGAAGCTCCCTTTTGTGGATGCCCTTGCAGAGCCCTGTAGAAGCCATTGCCATCTTGCACCAGTTTCCATTTTCATCGAGTCTGCAGAGGATGTCTGTGATCGCTCAGCTGGCTGGAGAGGATCATTTCCACGTCTATATGAAAGGTGCCCCGGAGATGGTGGCTAGGTTCTGCAGACCCAAAACAGGTACTGATATGATACTTTCCTCTTTCAAGAGGTGACATCATTTATAAGGCTAAACACAAAAGCAAATGCCAGCCCTGAAAAAAAAAGCACAAATGCATAGAGTCCACAACCAATGAATGTGGAACAAGTTGGTTTTTGGATGGGTGGAAAGTGGGCCTAGAAGATTCCAAAATGCAGGGGAATAATTTCAAGGTATAGAGGCTGAGAATAAAGAACCTGCCAGGGTCCAGTCAGAAAAGCACAACCACAATGAGGTACCCGGAAAGGAAATGTAGGGCAAGGCATCAGGAGTCAGAAGAGGGAGCCACTTGGGTCAGAGAACCAGAGAGGGTGAGAATGAAATGTATTCAGAGGGAACCAATGGGTGAAGTCTAGAAACTAGTTTGGTTATGCAAACGGGTCTCTGTCACCTCTGAGAAAGGGGGTGGTTCCACTATTGAGGGCTCGGACAAATCAATGGAAGGAGAATATAGGAAAGATAAATCTTTTAGTGAAAAAAAAGAAATTAAAGTAAATTAGATGATATTAGAGCAGGATAATTGATCATTTTTACAACAATTTCATCATTCTGGAGCAAACATTGAGATGATTTGTATTATTTCTTAGTCTTATAAACATATGTACTTTCTAAGCAACAGCCAGGTTTATAAGAATATCGTTGCATTCAAATGAGTTCCTTTGGATAAAATTGGTCTTTTTTTCTCCCGATTTTCATCGATTTTCTCCTTATGATGGCTGATAGCCATCAATTTGTGCACAGAACTCTAGATTTTGCAAATGATGGCTCTAGCTTCTCTATTTGGAGTTCTTTTTTTTTTTTGAACCTTAGAAGTGTCCTTGTCTTCTCTGCCTTTGATCTTCCTCATAGCTCCCCTTAACTGTCTTATCCTTGGTTTTGTTTTGTGTTTTCAGCCACACGAAACAGTAAGCACCTTCTGGGCATTCTGTTGGTATCTATTGCTCTTGCTCTATTAGAAGAGTTGACCTGTTGCCTGCCACTTCTTATCCTCATAACAGCCTTTCCAGTTCTTTCTGTTGTCCAAACTAACTCCTGATCTTTCCAATAGGCTAATACAATCATCGGTGACCCCTACCCAGCCCTCTTTGAGAAAAGGAGAGATAGGAGCTTCTTTGAAAGCTCCACCTCCAGGAATATTCTAGAATTATTCTAGAAATTCTGAGATAAATGGAGATAGAGGGATCTCCAGCCTTCTCATTTTATGGATGAAGAATTGAGGTGCAGAAGACGGGCAACATGGCCAGGATCAGGAAGCTAGTCAGGAGTGGACTGGAAACTAGAACCCAGTTATTTTCTCACCTCAGCTACTGCACATAGGAAATGCCTTGCTTTCCTATGACACTCACACAACTCATTTATAAAACATGAAGAGTTTAGAGCATACTCACCATGCCCAAACACAAAAATGTTGGCATTATGTCATCCAAAGCAGGGGTCAGCAGACTTTTCTGTAAAGAACCAGATGGTACATATTTTAGACCTTGCTGGTCACACAGTATCTGTGTTTCTACTCAACCCTGCCACCATAGCACCAAAGCAGACACAGACAATAAACAAACCAATCTGCACATCCATGTGCCAATAAAACTTTATTTAAAACAAGCAGTGGGTCCTTGGCCTATGTACCATAGTTCATCAATCCCTATTCTGGAAGATCAGCTATTTCTCTTATTTCATCCAAGTAGACATAGTGCTGAGGTCTGTCCTTACTGAATCCAGTCAAAACTGACACCAGTTTGTCTAGACCAGCTTGGGCTTTCGTATAACAAAACACCATACTTTAGTCAGCTTAAACAGTGGAGATTTCTCACGACTCTGGAAGCCAGAATATTCAAGATTATGATGCTGGCCAATTGGGTGCCTGGTGAGGGCTGCCATTCTGGTTTGCAGATGGCAGCCTTCTTGCTGAATCCTCATTGGGTAACAAAAGAGAGCATCTCTTATATGTCATCATTCTACTCATGAGGGCTCCACCTTCATGACTTAATCACATCACATATACCACACCTTCAAATGCAGTCATGTCTGGGGTGAGGCTATACATATGAATTTTGGGGCTCACAAACATTCAGTCCTTAGCATGGTTGATGACCTGCACATCTTTCACATTTATTTCCACCAATAATAATAAGAACACACTGATAAACTTGTTTTCTGACTTTTGGGCAAAGTTATAAGCTTTCTATTAAAATAGTTTGGTGACATGAAAATTAAAACCAGGTACAGTGACAGCATCCTGGAGTCTTGCTCAGGATCTAAACAGCCAATGTGACCTTAGATTTACCTCTTCCTTTTCTTCTGACAGTGCCCGAGAATTTCCCCCAGGAGCTGAGGAGTTACACAGTGCAAGGCTTCCGTGTCATTGCCCTTGCTCACAAAGCTCTCAAGATCAGGATGCTCTCAGACGTGGAGCATTTAGCAAGGTAAGGAGTCAGAAATCAGCACTAGGGCAGGCTCCCTGTGCATGAGGTGAATGAACCCTGGAGATGGATAGATGGACAGCTCACATCACCAGGAAGGCTCTTGGTGATGAACAGCTGAACTCATCTGGTCCTCTGATGTGGAGATAAGCAATTGTAGGTGAGACTGGGGACGATTTACTTAGGTCTCGATGTTGGTTGGTGGGAGAACAAGGATGGCAGTTGAGATTTCTGACTCCCAAACAGCATGCATTATCCCTGCTGGATACCACCTTAGTCTCAGCTCTCCTCCTACCTCTGAGTGCTGTGAGAACAACCTACTTGGGTGTCTGTCCCACATATAGAGGGGCCGAGAGAAGGAGATAATTGAAAATTTGAAAGATTTCCAGAATCCTTCAGACTCATTTTTTTTGTTGTTGTTGTTTTGCTTTTTGTTTTCAGGGCTCAATACTATACCTCCCTCAGATATGGGAAGGTAATGAGTACAAACTGAATTCTTTATAAGAAATAAAATTCAATATTCTTAATTACATTAAGGAAATAAATTGTACTCATTAGATAGTAATCTATACACCATTGTTTCTTTCAATATTCTTCAGCTTTTAAAGGTTGTTTTAAAATTATCTTTGACAAAGGAGTAGAAAAATACTGTGGAAAATCGAATAGCTGATAAACTATGTATTATTTATATTAGAGATATTTTATTTCTGTTGATGATAGAGAGATCCTTATTTATATATAATTTGCTCCATCATGTCAAATACTGATGCCCTTGGTTTAATAGTATTACTTGCAGCCTAAGTCCATCTAAGATAATCAGCAGTCATTGCCCTTTTTTTTACTCTGTGCCTGTTTCCCCATCTAAAAGCTCTAAGGAGCTATTCAGCCATGATATTTTAATCTTTGAAATACAGTCATAAAGTTCATTTTGAAATATGTGAGTAACATCCTCAGATTTAGCATCCCAGGTGTTTGGTATTCTTGAACAATCATAAAGACCCATATAATACATCGGACTTTGTAATTTTTCAAACACAAATTTGAATATCAAACATTAAGATCATATGTGAAGACGGGATTCACATAGCTAATGGTGAAGTGTGGCCATTGCCCAGCTGCCACATACAGATGCAGCTGTGTTCCTATTTAAGAGCCACTAGGGAAATAGACGTTGTTATGAATATAACAAAATAATAAAATGTGCTAGATTTCCAACCATCACAGGTTTCCCAGGGAATATCAGGAGCCTATGAAGTTCTTAGCATTTACTTACTATCTTCAGAAAGGGTAAAGGGATAAGCTTTTGATTTTCATTGGGATTAAATTATACTTAGCAAAGTTTTCCAATTAGGAAAATCAAAAATTTCTAAAAGATTAGAGTCGTAAAAGGGGAAATGAGTTTCCTGAGATAACTTGAAAAAAATATTACCTGAAACAGAAAAACAGAAGAAATACTTCACTGAGATTTGCCTCTTCATTGATTCAGCAAATTTCTATTGACCTTTGCTATGTGTTAGATCCTCAAGGAACTGAGGATTCATTAAGAAGTAAATAAAATAAAGTCCTTGCCTTAAGAACTTTATACACTAATTGGGGGAAATAGATAATAAAATAAAACTATAAAATATTGTCATGTTGAAAATTTTTAAATGCCCTAAAGGGAGAAAATGAAGCAGGTCAGGAGGGCTTTTCAGAAGACAGAGAGTGCCATTTTGCAAGGGGTGATCAGGGAGGCCCTCTGAGAAGCAGCATTTGAACAGAGATCTGAGTAAAATATGAGGACAAGACGTGCTGAAACGCAGAGGCCAGCATTGCAGGAAACAGGAACAATGAGTGCAAAAGCCTCAACACAGCAGTGTTGTTGGAAATGTAGAGAAGAGACGACATACCTGAAGCTGTAAATGAGGACAGGAGTTGTAAAACAGAAAGCACGTGTCCATCTCTGCTTTTGTTTTATGCTTTGTGCATTGCAGCCAAGAAATCATTGCCCAGACCAATATCAAGAAAACTCTCCCCTATGTTTCCCTCAAGGAGCTTCCATTTCCAGTCTTATGTTTTAGTCTTTGATCCGTTTCCAGTTGGTTTTTGTGTTTGGTGTAAGACAAAGTTCTAATTTCATTCTTTTGCATGTGGATATTAAACTAAAAAGCTATTGCACAGCGAAGGAAACAATCAAGAGAGTGAAATAGAAACATACAGGATGGGAGAAAATATTTGCAAACCATATATCTGATAAGAAAATAATATCCCAAATGTATAAGGAGCACAACTCAATGACAACAAAATGAGTAACCCAATTAAAAACTGATCAGAACATCTGAGCAGACATTTTTCCAAGTAAGACTTACAAATGGCCAACAGGTATATGAATAGGCATTAAATGTCACTATCAGTGAAGTGCAAATCAAAACCTCATGACCATTAGGATGACTGTTTAAAAAAAAACAAAAAACATCACAGGTTTTGGTGAGGATATGGAGAAATCGGAACCTATATACACTATTAGTAGGAACACACACAGGTGTGGTGGTGCAACTACTATGCAAATAGCATGGGGTTTCCTCAAACAGTTAAAAGTAGAAGGACCATATGATCCAGCAATGCCACAATCCCACTTTCAGGTCTGTGTCCAAAAGAATTGAAATCAGGATCTCAAAGGGATATCTGCATTCCCATGTTCTTTGATGAATTTTTTTCTTTGTAATAGCCACAATATAGAAATAGCCTAAATGTCCATCAGTGGATGAATAAAGAAAATGTGGTACATACATACAATAGAATATTATTCAGCCTTATAAAAGCAGGCTTAGGCCCAAAGCAACTTAGCAAGATCCTGTCTCACAATAAAAAAAATATGTATTATAATAATAATAAAGGGCTGAGGATGAGGCTCAGTGGTTAAGCACCCATGAGTTCAAGCCAATCTCTGGTACCAAGAAAAAAAAAAGAAACTCTCATGCGATGTGAGACAACATAGAAGCATCAGGATGTACATCATGCTAAGTGAAATCAGCCAGTCGCTGAAAGACAAACACTGCACAATCCCACTTACATGATGTATCTATAGCAATCAAACTCTTAGAAACAAAGAATGAAATGATGATTACGAAGGACTAGGGGAGAAGGGAGTAGCAGTTGCTTAGTGGATATAAACTTTTAGTTGTGCAAGATGAATAAGCTCTAGAGGTCTGCTATACAACATAGTGCCTATAATTACAATACCATCCTGTACACTTTAAAATTTTGTTAGGAGGGTGATCTTAAGTGCTCTTATCACAAAGCAAAACAAAACAAACAAACAAAAAGAATGGGAACAGGAGGAAACATTTGGAGGTGGTGGATGTGATTATTATTTTGATTATGGTAACGATTGTAGAAGTGTATGCATATTGATTAAACCCATCAGATTGTATACATTAAATATGTGCAGGTTTTATATGACAATTACACCTCAGTAATGTTAAAAATAAAATTCTTTATGAATCCAACAAAAAAAAACCCAATAAATTGGTGAGAAGATTTTAGTATCTCCTTTTGGGTTCCAGTCAACATAAAAATATTAATACAATTTATAATAAAGAAATAATAAAGTTAAATTTAACAAATTCCTTGTTAGATTAATTTTCTGTTATAATATTTTCTGAGATCACTAGAACAGGACTGATATTTAATAATGTGAGTATACCAAAGTGCCTAATAAAAGATTTGAAACAAAGTACTTATTCAGTAGGGGGACTTTTTAATGAATGATGGAGAAATCTGTACTCAATTCCAGAAAGAAATTTCTTCACTGTGTTCCCATCCAAGTTTGAATGAAGGAACAATGTCAAAGAGAGAAGTGATTACTGCAGATGAGCTAGGTCAATACATTTCTGTGAGATTCAAAGTGGGTAGGGAGTGCTAACTGAATTCACAGGGTGGAAGCAGGGTCCAGGTCCACCAGAGCCAGGCAGATGGCAAAAGCAAAGCTGGCTCATCCTGTAGAGCCCCAGAGAGGCTGAGACTCAGCTACTGAGGAAGATATTCACGCACTGAGGAAGATGGCACTGAGACCCAGGGCTGGACATGGGGAGTAACTGACAGTATGCAGACAGATTGGATCCTTAGGCCTCCTTTCCCCTCCCTTCCTCTCTCCCTGCAAGCTTACCATTATTTGGCCCAGAAAACCTGAATGATGACAGGCCAAGAAAGAGTCCTTGGCTCCAAATTTACTTTTTAAGAAAATACCCAAGAGTCATTTCATTTCAGAGGAGAGGTCCTACATAACTTGTAACCCACTTAGACACAAGTCTCCAGTTTCAAATTCTCAAAACTCCAAACCCTGGCTGACGATCTTTAGTTACTGGTGCTAACAGGTGCAGGCTAAGAAGAATGACTGCATATTCAACAGTTACTATATACTCCATATACTATGGAGTCTTGTATGCAGAATGCACCTCATAAATGCTGAGTAAATTAAAATTTTGATTGCTAGCTCAAAAGTAAAGAGAAAGATGCAGATTGAAAAACATACACCTTGAACATAATTTTAAAAAACTAACAGAGAGGTTGGAAGATAAGAACATTGTTTTTTTTTAAAAAAAATATGGAATTGAAAAGTAGAAGTAGCTAAAAGATTTATAAGTAGTTGCCTCTGGAAATGGGAAAAGATGTAGGGTTGTGGGGGCAGGAACTGTTGGTTTTCATTGCAAACTCTTGGGTTCTTTTTTGTTTTTGTTTTTTAACATGTACATGTATTACATTAATAAAACATAAAAATTTTAAAGAAAATAAATAAAATTCAACTGTTGAGTCTACATGACTACACTTTAATATTGATTTTTCCCCTAAATCCAAAGGGAGAAAGTGGAGTCAGAGTTAACATTTCTTGGACTTCTTATCATGGAGAATCGCTTGAAAAAGGAAACCAAACCAGTCTTGAAGGAGTTGAGCGAGGCTGGCATCAGGACAGTGATGATTACAGGTATTTTGGTTTCTGATGGCCTGACAAGTTGATTGTATCCTAGGCATAAGAAAAAGATGTGTGGGCTGAATGAGTTCATGTGTAGCAGAAACAAATATATTGTGCTATTGAATCTTCTACCCTGCGATTCAGTTACCTGTGTTGCTCTCCAGCAGGACCAGGAGTTTTGGAGGTAGGGACCATATCTCATTCTCTGTCTAAAGCCCACTCCCTCTACCCAGGGTCTGCACAGTGCTAAGAGGCTCACAGCAAATGTTTACAATGAGAACAGATACGCTGTCATCAAGAATCCCAATGAGCCTTCCATGTAAAGGATGTGAGCTCTGGTTAACAGTGCCCAGGGCAGAAGGGCTAGGCTTGGAGAATGCCTCAAGCATGGCCTGGCCCTGTGATTTCTATGGCTATGTGGGATCCAGATCCTGAGAATGGCTTCGTGTTTTCAAACTGGAATCATATTATGTTCACAACTACACACTATGTATTACCTGAGGATTACTCAGTCATAAAGCGCTTAAACACTTCGGGACACAGTGCCAAGCCGCTGACAGGAGATGTGAAGCCTGTACTTACCACTAGGGGCAAACAGTCTCGGGCAGAGAGGAAGATAATTTACAAGGCAATAAATGCCTCCAAAAGTAAAGTGAAGAAGGAAGAACTCAATTCTGGGTTGCTTGTAGGAGGTTTGAACTTAAAACAAGCAAAGTTTCTTTGTCTTTTAGGTGACAATCTTCAAACAGCCATTACAGTTGCAAAGAATTCTGAAATGATTCCTCCAAGTAGCCAGGTAATCATTGTTGAAGCCAATGAACCAGAAGAGAATATTCCTGCTTCTGTGACCTGGCAGCTGGTAGAGAACCAAGAGATGGGACCTGAGAAGAAAGTGAGTGAATGTTAGAAGCCCCTTCCCTGGGCCTGGGCCGGTGGAGGATGGCCTGGCTCTGCACAGCCTCCTCAGCTCTAGAAGTCATCAGAGTAATGATCCCTCACATTCAGCCAGACTATTACAGTTGGCAAAGCATTTCCAGCAGCACTTTTGAGCCCTGGCTGCACATCACAGTTACCTGGGGGAGTTTTCAAGCTTCTGGATATAGGCTGCACCAATTAAATCAGAATCCCTGGGGTGGGAACCTACACCAGTCCTCTTTCCTGGAGATTCCAATGTGCAGTTGTGGCTGAGAACTACTGATTTATGCCCGTATTTCCCATTTGATCCTCACAATAACTATGCATTTGGGAAAACTATTTTACAAATGAGAAAACAGGCAGAGAAAAGTAAGCCTGTCAATGCACAAACTGGTAAGTTGCAGAGCAGAAACTGGAGCCAGGTCTGTTTGATTTCACAGATTCATGCCATTTAGATTGTGCCTGTGACATGGAGTTGACAGGTGTTAGTTTTCTGTAGATAGCAAACTTCCTGTGCATTTGCAGCAGAACAGCTCTTCATGTGATGAGAATGAGCCCTAGCCTGACATTCCATCTCTAAAGGGAGCACCTATGCTTTTGTGTGACTTCAAAGAGATGGCCTTCTAGGTGATGAATTACAAAAATGCTCTCTTGCTCCAGCCTTTCAGTTGTAAGGTATAGAGTGGGCCTTTGTGTAGTACATAAACCACACAACTGTACAGAATGACCCTGTCCCTGGGAAGAGGTGGGCTAGTGTGGCTCAATGCATGTTGCCTGTGTCAGAGTTCAGGACCTTCATTAATTTTAATAAGCAGTCCACTCACACTGCTCATTCATGAGTTTAATGCCTTTATGGAAGTTTTGGTCACCCATGGGGGAAGCTACATCACAGTCAGCCTTCCTCTTCTTCCCAGGCCCTCTCCATCACACTTCCTCTCCCATCCTTTCTAGTAGAAGCAGAGAGGTTCCTGTCTTTGTCCCATGTGGATTGCTTCAGAGCATGTCTTTTGTTAGTTATTTTGCAATTGGTGGTAGAAGAAATTTATCTTTACCTTGTCTCCCAATAACAAAGCTTTCCCTGACACGAATTTCTCTAATGAATAAAATGTTGTCATCTCCTATGCTATTTGAATTCAGAGTCCTACATAAATGTGAGGCCCTCTGAGAAATGTTGCATGAAAAACCATTTTCAGCTATTGACATGATGAGCATAGAGGCGTCAGACGCTTCCTCCCCAGCTGGGAGCAGTGGGGCTAGAACACTGCCAGAGCAAGGTGCTGACAGGTGAGAGACAGGAGGAAAGGGCTTTGGAGAAGCCAAATGGACTGGCACAATGGGATGCGGGGTGTGGAAGAGGGTGCAAATACCATGAGGAAAGGGGTCACCTGTTTTGGTAGGGTCACAACAGAGGTCAGGTGCTGAAAGGAATTAGGGACTAAAAAGATTCTACATACTTTACACTGAAGAAATTGAACAAATGAACAGTAAGAGATCTTAGGACATAAAAGGTTGCATGAGGAGGAGAGGGATGGAGTGTTCTTCCTTCTAATTGCTAACTAGTATCATGGAATGATTTCTTCAGAAGACTAATGTTCCAAGTTTCCTCCCTCAGGAAAGGGTCCAGAGCACCATGTTGTCAGAGGACAAAGGTGCGTATGATTCAGGAAGGGAGCATTTTGAGTGCCTTCTTCCCCTGGACTAAAGTTCCATGGGTAAATTTCACATCCTGTGTTTGCCAACCCTCACAGTTCCTTCCACAAACCACAAAAAAGCAGAGGCATTCCTCAAGTGCCAATGTCGAAACGATGCCCTTTTGATTTTAGGAAACCTATGTTAATATTGGAAACAGTTCCGGGCCTGATGGGGAAACAGAGAGCAGTTACCATTTTGCAATGAGTGGGAAGTCATACCAAGTGATATTTCAGCATTTCAACAGCTTGCTTCCAAAAGTAAGTACTGGAAAAAAGAAGTTTTTGGTTTGCTCTTCAAATTAGTAGGGCAAAAGGGGGAAGAGAGTAATGAGAGTGATGACTGCTGAAGTCATCACAGAATTAGGAAACAAGAGCCTCAAAGGGACTGCCCTTGCAGAAGATTCCAGGTCCTGCACCTGAACACAGTTCTGGTGACTCCTCTCACCCTTGTGGCCAGTTCTGTCTCAGCCTCCATCCTTCCTTCCCTCCCCACCTTGGAGAATTTCCCAAATAGTTTCAAACACAATGCCTGTTGGAAACTGAGTTTCTCCTATAAAAGCCACCGACTCCTGACAGGCTGAGTTCTATTTCCCTTCCTGTCTTGATTCTTAAATTACAGAGGTAGGAAACAAAGGCCCCACAGTTTATTTTCAAAATCATTTGTTATCTTGTCCTCTATGTGTCCTATTTTAAAATAGTGCTGTACAGGGTTGTACTATCAGTGTGGAGGAGATAAATGGAGTGCATGCTTAAGGCAGCAACCATCTGTTAGCAGTGCCTTGAAAGTTCTGTCACCTCACCAGTCAAGGATGGTAGAATCTAGATCCCAAAGGTGTCTAGAAAGCTCTTAGTCTGGTTCTTTCTTGTAGACATAGGAAGCTGTGACTCACAGGGGTTCCTTGCCTAAGGTTTGCACAGCTCATTGAAACACAGCTGAGAACAGAACTTTGTTTCTTAGCTTCTTGTCAGCTGCTCTTTTCTCTGCCTGTGCTGCAACTCCGGAGACAGTATGTAGTAAAAAGAGCTGCATTTCCTTAAGGATTTTTATTTCTATGCTCTGCTGCTTCTTAGTTATTATTATTAATTAGAGGTCATCTCATCTTGGAAAAATGGACTGGAAAAATGTAATAGAGTTGTGATGAAGGACTCAAGTGAAAGTTCAATGTTAAAGCATTAAATCCCTTGATTCCCTTTTCTGACATTAGCTCTAATGACATACTGCCCAATGCTATATTAAATCAGTGGCCAGGAAGGATTTTTCAGAACTTCTATTTTTATAATGTTCTTCCTAATCTTATTTGCAATGGTTATTATTTTCTTTAGATTCTGGTGAATGGAACCATTTTTGCAAGAATGTCTCCTGGGCAGAAATCAAGCCTTGTTGAAGAATTTCAGAAATTAAAGTAGGTGATATGCATGAAAGGAGAATGTATTTGTTACCTATTGCTGCATAACAAATTCCCCTAATCCTTAGCTTAGAATAGCACCATTTATTATTTTGCCTTTCTGTGGATGAGGAGTTCAGATTTGGCTTAGTTAATTAAGTCTCTGGTTCAGGGTCTCTCACAAGGATGTAATCAGGTGTCAGTCAGGACTTTAGTCCTCTCAATGCTTCATTGGAGAGAGATCTGCCACCAGCTTTCTTACATGTTGTTGATGGATTCAATGCCTTGTAGGCAATTGAACTAAGAGCCTTAGCTTTTCACTGGCTGTTGGAAAAAGCCACTCTCAGGTCCTTGACACATGAGTCATTCATAAGAAAGCTGATAGTATGGTAGCTAGCTTCCATAAAAGTAAGCAAGAAGAACCAGAAAGAAAATTGGGCAGGGGGCACTGCTGATTCTCGTATCTTAATCTCAATGTGACCTCCTGACATTTTTGCTGCCTTCCCATTAGAAGCAAATCAGTTAAGTCCAAACCACATTCAAGGGAGTAGATTTCACAGCAGTGTGTCAGAGGGTGGGGACCATTGAGAGCCACTGAAGAAGCTGCCTATCTTCAATAGCATTCATTTTGTGGCCAATGATACACTTTAGTGTATCTTAGAGGCAGATCTTCCACTGAGATGTGGGAAAAGGAGGCAATGTGAAAGCTTTGTGAGTTACCACCCAAAATTATCAGGTCCTCTAGAAGATGTATGAACTTCCAGTCCTCGTGGGAAAAAGCAAAATGGCAGGGATTAGATACAGATGTCAAAGTAAAGGACAGGGATTAGATACAGATGTCAAAGTAAAGGACAGACCTTTACTTATCTCCCTCAAAAACATGGATGAGCTGGGCATGGTGGCTCATTTCTGTAATTCCAGCAGCTCAAAAGGCTGAGGCAGGAAGGTTGCAAGTTCAAAGCCAACCTCAGCAACTTAGCAAAGCCCTACAGCAACTTAGTGAGACCCTAAATAAAATATAAAAAGGGCTGGGGTGTGGCTCAGTGGTAAGTGCCCCTGGGTTCAAGTCACATCAGAGCGAAATGGTTCTTGCTGAGACCAGATCCACCTGCTACTTACTGGGAGTGTTTGTCTTTGGCCTGTAGATTTTAAGAAGCAAAAAAGAACTGAGAGTAGTGAAACTTTAGATAATTGCTAATGAAATCAGGAGATTACCTTTACCATTGAATCTGAGAAGTCTCTAATGCTACCTATTAACTCCCATGTGGCTTTCAGGATGGATAACCAACCAGTGTCTAAACTAACCAGCTCGCTTCCATGGTCATTTCATGATGTTGGCTGAAGAAAGTAATTTTCTCTGCCTCAAATGCCCGAGAAATGTTGACTTAAATTCTCAACTCTGAAAAGCTATGCTCCTCTAAAACAAAATTCACTCAGGGAGGCATGTGCTGCCCTGGAAGGAGCTGTCCACTCAATTTCCCCGTCCTCCTCTTGTGCTTCTGTCGTTGGCCATGTGCACAAAGCTGTCTGGATTCTCCTTCTGAATTCAGGGAACACTGGAAAATGTAAGACTGAACACCCACTTTCAGCCTGAAAAAAGGAAGCCAGTTATGGACAGTCTTGTCACACACATGCAAATGTTTATAGGGTGATTTTCTTCTAACTGGCCTAATATTAGGTCAAACCATATGAATTTGTGTACATTTGACCATTTTTGACATATTAAAAGGGTCATTTTTATGTTCTGACTAGTAACAGGAATATTATAAGGGAACTTGACTTTTCCTCCTTTTTGATTTTTATAGTTGTATCAGTTTGTGGAAAAGTTCCACTGTATCTTGCGTGCATTGCCATTAATCAGTATCTATAATGTATTATTTACTGATAGTAGAGGGCAGACTTTGTCTTGTATCAGAGATTCCTTTCCCCTGGCAGCAGCTTTAATTTCTGCTCTTCTATTTTTATCCTGTTTGCATATCAAACTGTCATAGATGGGAAGCTTATTATCTCATTGTCACTGAGATGCATCAAGAATATGTGCACATGTCTCTAGTTATATTTGTGAAATTATACCCCAAATGTTTCTCATCCTAGTGTCTAAGCTCCTAAACTCTCAGTAGTAACAAAAACACAGCCAGTTGAGGCTATGCGCTCTGTATTAGGTTGTGCAGAAAGTGCCACAGTCATGACTGTGCACACTTAAGCTTGGCGTTGGTGGGTAAAATCAAACAGGACTTCTGAAGTGTGTGATTGCTGTCTTTGCCAGTGTCCTTGGCACTATCAACCATTTCTATGTGATTGATGAAACAACTTAATGATGTAACATCCCCTGGGACTGTCTCTCTCTGAGTCTTTTTCCTGATTCCACACATGTGAAAGATGTGGTAAGCATGCACACATGCACACACACACATACACACACATGAGTTAGTTATGATGAAAGTGATTCGAGTGTGGTGTTGAGCTATTGATCTCTCACATCCTTTTCCTTTCAGTTATTATGTGGGCATGTGCGGAGATGGAGCCAACGACTGTGGAGTGAGTAGAGATGACCTCTGCCCATGTGGGTAGTTCCTCAGTGTCCCTTTAGAGACCCCGAGATCCTCTGGGGTCATCTCCTCATTTTTCCACAGCAGCCACCACATCATTTTGCTGTGGATACCCTCTTCTACCCAAGTGTAGGTTGGAAGTGGAGAAAAGTAAAATGACAGGAGTCCCTTTAGCTGTTTTCTAGTGACTCCTGGAATGACAAAAACAAGGGAAGGCTACGTAGACCCATATTTCAGACCCACAAGGGACTTCATAGAAATTAGCTGGTTAAAATCTTACCTGTTATCAACAAGGAAATGAAGTCTCAGGGAAGTGAAATGTTTCAGCCTGAGAGCATAGAGCTGAAAAAGTCGGAGTGAAGGAAAAGTTTGAAACTGATAAAGTTTTGAATCACATGTAAATTATATTTATACCTGCCAAACTTCCACTCTGGGGTTATTTTTTTTAATATCTTTATTTTATTTATTTATGTGCTGCTGAGGATCGAACTCAGTGCCTTATGCATGCAAGGCAAGTGCTCGAGCCACAATCCCAGCCCCCATGGTGTTAATTTTTTAAAGTTAGCTTTATCAAAACATTTGACACTCAGTGAAATCTTAGACTAAAGTATTTTGGTATCACATACTACAGTGAAATCCGAATTAGATGTTTCTGAGATTATTTCTCATACACTATAAAAAGATAGTATGTATTCAATACTCTGAACTTTAAGATATGATTGAAATGGTAGTCTACTTTGAGAATTATGTACAGAAGAAAATATTTTAGTAGCTAATTGTGGGTCAAGAAGTGAAAGAGAGGGCTGGAGTGGTAGCTCAGTGGTAGCTTGCCTAGCAGGGGCAAGGCCTTGGGTTCAACTCCATTATCACAAAAAAAAAAAAAAAAAAAAAAGAAAGAAAGAAAGAAAATAAAAGAAAAAGAAGAAGAAGAAGAAGATTCTTTTGTCTTTTGTATTTCCAAAGCTTATTAGGTATTTAAGATCCAGGGTATTTGTTATACTCTCCTCTTAAAATTTTCTTCAAATCTCTGTGAAAAACTATGTTCATCCTTAGAGATTCATTATAAATTTTTGTGCCTTACATTTTATTAGTCATTTTCAGACTGGTCTTTAAAATTTAGAATGGGGGGCTGAGGTTGTGGCTCAGTGGCAGAGCGCTTGCCTCACACGTGTGAGGCACTGGGGTCGATCCTCAGCACCACATAAAAATAAATAAACAAAATAAAGACACTGTGTCCATGCATAACTAAAAAATATTTTTAAAAAATTTAGAATGGATATCGCTTCTTCTTAATTTTGTGGTTTTAGAACAAAACAAAGATACCAAATGCTAAAAAAGACATGGTGTGTCTCTCAAAGAGTTCATTTGTGATGGAAAAAAGTATCATGTATAAACTAACTCTAATGTATGATATATGACCCCGAATTATATAACAGAGACAGAAAAATCACTGAGGGAGGAAAGAAGAAGAAGAATATGTTCTAATATTTTCTTATAACATTTTGAACTTGAATCTAATATATACCTGTTATAGTGCCAGGTACTTTGTGTTTCTATAAAACTATGTAAAGGCAAAATCTCCTTTTATGCCTATAGGACTAGAGGCTTTCTGGGCTATTGACCAGTTTTCTCTGTGGGCTGCCTGGACACTTTATAGGCTTTATGAGAAACAATTTAGCCTTTATTTCAACAAGGCAACACATTTACTGCATATTCATGTTACATGAGTCTGTGTCTTACCCGATCTCTGTGTCCAGTGACAATGCTGTATGTCCCAAGCCAGCAGCTAGTTGGTTGGCTGGATCAGGCAGAGTAGGGAAAGGTGGAGATTCCATCTTTCCCTACTTTTTCATGAAGATGATCTGCTATGTGTAAGAACTGAGATGGTGAAGGTCTCCAACCAATGTCCATCCAAATTTGTCATCCTTTTAATATATTTTCTGTGATTTTTTTTTGTGGTACTAGGGATTGAACCTCACTCAGGTCACTTAACCACTGAGCAACATCACCAGCCCTTTTTATCTTTTATATTGAGTCAGGGTCTCACTAAGTGACTGAGGCTGGCTTTGAACTTGCAATCCTCCTGCCTCAGCCACCTGAGTCACTGGGATTACAGGTATGCACCAACACACCCAGCCCTTAATAGACTTTCTGAATGAGTGCTTCCATTTCTTCTGACATCTACACCCGCATGGCTAACACATTATGTGAACATGTGTGTAGATGCATGCACACACACCATGCCACCCTTCCACCTCTGGATCACTGTTTAGATGGTGCCTCTTTCATTGGTGACTATGGATCTAGGGAGGCAGGGCATTCCAAGTGGTGGAACAGCATGAACAGAGACCGAGAGATGAAAGGTGAAGTGTTGTCACACTGGGATATGAAGAATAGCCTGGCCTGAGGAGTCACAGGTATCACATGGATGGATCATTCCAGGCTTTGAAAATGGCTCATGCGGGCATCTCGCTGTCAGAGCAAGAAGCATCAGTGGCATCCCCCTTCACCTCGAAAATAGCCAACATTGAGTGTGTGCCTCATCTCATCAGGTAAACCACTTCTTCCTCTTCTACCTCCACACCCAAAGGGTTCATTGTCTGTCTCTGGAGACACAGAATTCAACTCTAACTCAGAGGCATAAATGCCAGGACAGAGATATGGGTGAAGTGCTGTTTGAGCACCAATTAAGGGGCAATTAGCACTGCTTGAGGATGCTGGCAAATGCAACAAAGAGAAGTGACTTCTGCTGAGCTTTAAAGAATAAGTGGGTGTGTCATGTGGATGGTTGAAAGCTGGACTTGCTACTTAAAACCTGGTACTCCTTTCCCTCTCTTATAATTCCCATGCGGGATACTTCCCAGAACATTATTCTCAAGAAAGCAGAAAGGGAACATGTCACTAGGTAGCTTCCCCAGACACTATTGCATGTCTCCAAATAAAAATATTGGTGCATATCCAAAATGCTTACATAAAAGATATTAAGTTGACCTGGGAAGGGGAAGGAGGCAAGGGCAGTTTATTTTCTCGGTATACCCCACTTACTCCATTCTCATTTCTGATATCTCTACTTATATTTTAAATGTTGTGTGGCATAAGACACTAGATTTCATGTTTTGTTCATAAATATCATTCTCCTGTTGTTTCTCTAGCATGAGGATGACTCTAGGCATCTTCATGGTCTGTGGTCTAGGAGCCATCACCAACTTTTTAGGTGTATATTAAAAAAGACAACTGTGAAGCTCTTCAGCATGTCCCTTGCTGCATCAAAATGAGCAGGTCACTGGAGGGAAAGTGTCAAGTCTGAAGCATTAGGTTTTACTGATTGGCCTTTACTTACTGTATCTATTGCCTTAACCTTAGTTTATGTCACGGTGATTACATGATGATAGAATTGGTAGTATGATTTCCATCATCAAAACAACTCATGGAGCTCTTTTTAAATGTTGTACTAAGAAATACAGTCAATAAAGAAAGAGACAGAGCCTTATACTGAATGACATTAGTTCCAGTATATTACATATAAGTGTGTGTATATAATATATATATATATATATATATAATTATATAAATTAATATCCAGACAATACAGTAAATATTCCAGAAGCTAAGTGAAAGAACTCAAGCCATGAGGGAAGATTTCAGCAACTTGAGAGATGAGTAAGTCTTATGTGAACATAAAGGAGGTGAGAAGGAATTCCAGTCGGGGCAAATGGGAAAGCCTCATTTGGAAATAGGATTGTAATTGGGAGGTATATTGCCAGTTAGCCCAATTAGGCCAGAATTCTTTTCCGATGGGAGTTGTGGAGGTTCAGCTGGAGAGTCAGGGGTGGCTGATTTGTGCATGGAGTTTGACCTCCTGGAGGGCTGTTCAAAGTGCCTACCTGATCCATCCCAAATGGAGAATTTCTGATGTTATTCCTCCCACATGTGGCCTAATGCATTTGTGAATGCAGTACGCTGTGTTGGAATAGGAGTCATGATATAAAATTTCTGTAGTGGCAGATGGCTTAGTAAGACTTCACGGTAGAAACTCTTTGCTTTTGCATTTCATAGATTCATAAAAATTAGATATGGCTCAGCTCTGTAGGGCTCGTTTTACCCTTTGCTGTCCTAGATGCTTGCTTATTCCTGAGAAAACACTTCAGGAGGACAATGAGGTACAGTTTTAGATGCATTGGTCCAGACCCACAGGCTTTCATATTATGATCCTTTGAAGCATAATTCATTGATGGTTATAGTTCAAGACATTTAGGGCAAGAACTGTGTCTCATTCATTTCTCTATAAGTATCGTGCCTAGCGCTAAGCTCAGTACCTCAGAATATCCAATGGATGTTTCTGGAATGCGTGAATAAATGTGAGGAATTACCCAGAATTCATAAACCTTAAGAATAGTTGTGATTTTGGAGGCTATGTTTTAGCCTTTACTTAGAATGGTTTTTGTACTTTCCTTTGAATCTGGGTGTCTTAATTTTTCTGGAATTACATTCAACTGTAGAAAAAAGATGAAATCACAGCATTTATGTCAGACTTGGGGAAACAATCCAGGCTTCACACGCTTGCCTCTTCTCAGCTTGTGTTCTGCTCCATCTTCTGTGTTGAAAACAAATGGTGGCATCCCACAGGCTGTTGGAAAACATCTGCCCAAAGCAACCTGGCCCACCTCCCACCCCAACTCTTTTTCCTGAGGCACAGTGGCTAGTAGTTTGGCCTATATTTTCCTTTTCATGTCCCTGTTTTGTTAACAAAGTCTTTGAGTACAGCAGGTATCCATGTCACTGGGGCTAGAAACAAAGTGGATGTGACTCTCTCCCATGCAGATTTGTTTCTACCCTGATGAGAGGAGAGTGTAGGACCATCATGTGCTATTGCCTTGTCTTGTCTTCTGGCCTGTCATAATCCACCATCCAACCAAACTCTGTTAAAGGAATAACAGCTCAAGTGGAAGTTTTTATACAAGGGGAAATATCTACTTTCTAAGCTGCAGTTTTGGCTCTAGTTTTGGTATCTTCATCTCCATGCCAGTTCAGATTATTACCCTAGGTTCTCCCTTGAAAACTGAAGCCAGCAAAACTCATTCCATCTTAAATATCAGAACCACATCCACACTTCCTATAATGTAAAAGCACCCATCCTTTAACCTTATGTATCTAAGGGCTTCTAGAACACACACACACACCCATTTCCAGGAAGCATGTGCTGTTAAGAAATAAGGAGTCACAACTAAAGGAGTTTGTGACATGCTGCACCTAATCCTAATGTAGTGCTGTGTGTTTTTTCTATGGGTTCATAATAATTAGACACAACAATGGATTCATTATGCCATATTCACACATGCACATAACATAATTTGATCAATCTTTTCTTGTGCTTTTAATATACATGATAGCCTTCTTTCTCTGTGGAAAGAACTGTGCCTGATTCATTTTACATCTTCCATGATTCTCAGTAAATGCTGGTACCTTATAAGGCCTAAATAAAAGTGAGTCAAGAATCAACTTGTGTAATGACTGAAGGAGAGAATGAATGAATGCATTACTAAATATGCAAGAGGATGAATCAGTGATTAAGTGAATGTGTATCAACAGACTATTAAAAATCAGTCTCTTTTTGAAATATAAGAAAGGCTAGTAGAGGTGTTTCATACATAACCAGTAATTTTTATTTATTTATTCTAAACAGAGAAGGCCGAGCTGCTCTGGTTTCATCCTTTGGAGTATTTAAATACTTAACCATGTATGGCATAATCCAATTTATTGGAACATCACTGCTCTATTGGGTATGAACAAAAATCATTTCTTCCCAGTTCTAATTGCATTTACATTTCTGCATTTCGGGTTTTATACTCTGGGGTATGGCTCCTACACAGGATTTAAAGTTTTATAAATAAATGACATGTTTTGAAATAGGTGCCTACAAACTTGGAAACCTGGTATAATGGTGCATGAAATGTGGCCTAGAAATAAGTAGCTTGGATCAGTTTTCTAGGGTGTTGTTTTTCTCTGGATAACCTGAGATTCTTGACCTCTCCAAGCCCCTGTTTCTTTCTTTGGAGCATGAAGAGAGCTTCAGAGCAGCCTAAATATAACTCGGCAGGAAATGGATCAGTCTCCAACTGTGGAATATTTTTGGCAAGACTGAGAAGAGATAAAAAGGAGAGAAGTTGTTGAATCTGATTTTGAAAGACAAGAATGCTAAAAATTTCCCACTTTGGAGCATTACTCCTAAAGCTACCCAGAACTTGCACAGTTAGACATTAGCAATTCTTTAAGATAAAAAAAAAAAACTCTTAAAATTAAATAATAATTACCATTAAGATCAATTAATTCTATGGAAGAACTATACAGGTTGAAAGTAATCTACATTAGTCCAATTATAATTTGTTCTACAGTAAAAGGATCTAACAGTCTCAAAGTATGCTTTGCGAAAGGAGCAATTTTATTGCTTTTCTGGGAGATTTAAGAGGTGAATCAGAAGCCCACAAGACACCACATGGCTTGTGGGCTGTGGCTTGCAAGAATCACACATGGAGGGCCAATGGGTCTCCAGGCAGGGAGAACTAAGAACCAGACTGGAAATCAGGAATCCTGGGTTCACATTTTGAATCCTAGGTTCAAAACACAGATTAGGGTCAGGTGTGGTGGTGCACACCTATAATTCCAACAGTTTGGGAGGCTAAGGCAGGAGGATAATAAATTCAAAGCTAGCCTCAGCAAAAGCAAGGCACTAAGCAACTCAGTGAGACTCTGTCTCTAAATAAAATACAAAAAGTCCAGGGGACATGGCTCAGTAGTCAAGTGCCCCTGAGTTCAATACCTTGGCAAATAGCTGCCTCTGTCATGTTGGACTGGCTGATTTTCAAAGCCCTCCAGAGTTCCGTGAAAACTGCTCTTATAATGAAAACTAAAGCTGCTATTAAAAACTTTGCCCTGCTTCACCTCTTTTTACCACTTGCGGTGGGAAGGAGAAAGACTATGAGAAAAAAAGTTAAAGAAGACAGAAAGAACTAGAGCTTCGGGGTGGGGTGAGACACTGAGGAATCAACGGCACCTTTTCCAAAAGGTGAAAGCAGGACTCATCTCCATGGAAGGAATAGTAATCACAGTCCAGACAGAAGTTGCTCATTCTGCTTATCTGGACCCAAGTAAAGAGTCCTCTAAGGACTTTCACCCAGAAACCTTTGAACCTTTGGCTCACTCTCTAAAAGGCCAGCCATATTTTTCATGTGCATAAATCTGATCTGTAATATGCTTAGGCCTGGAACTTAAAGTTTAATATTCCCAAGGTGGGTTTCAGGTTTTGAAATCTTGTACTGAGAATTCCACTGCCTGGGCTGAGAGGACAGATGCCAGAATTAATGTGACCAGTAGGAGTGTGGTTCCATATAAGGAACTCCCATTGCTAATGTGGAATTCAGTTGAAGGCTGGGAAAATAACGATCTGGTCTCATTCCATCCTATGAGATGCTAATGATTTTAGGTTAAGTCGTTTGATTCCTGAAGAGAGGAGAAAAATAACAATTGCCTCTTAACAACTTTAGAAAGAGTGTTAGGAATGATACAAACATTCTGTAATGACAGAAGCCACACTTATATTTACTTTTCCTTCTTTTTCAGCAGCTACAGATCTTTGGGAATTACCAGTATCTCATGCAGGACATAGCCATTACTTTGATGGTCTGTTTAACAAGTAAGCTTTTTAGCAAAGTCAACTGCATTATTCATATTTATTTCTGAAATTCTAGAACTACTTACACAAATAAGAACTTCTGAGAAAGTGGCACTCTAGTTACTAAAACCTCATTGCCTATGAATCTTTTGAAAGTGATGTTAGGAGGGCATGATTTGAGTCTTAAAGTCCCCAGACTTGGTAGTAAAATATCCACATAGCCGATAGGTCTTAGCTTCAAAAGTTCATCAATGTATTCTGAACTCTTTGTAAGTTTTTGTCTTATACATTAGAGAAATGAATAAGAAATCTAGAAAGGGAATTTCCTAAAACCCAAAGGTCATTTTCCATTATTCAGCTATGCTTCATATTGACATGAAACTAGGGCTTTTTAGGTCCTTGACAGGTGAGAACAAATGCTAACATTTTATTCCAGTGGAATTCTCTCAAAAGCAAGGTGTGGCTTACAGCAGCTATTACTTATTTCCTTCTATTGAGGTGACACTGATAAAGTATTCTGATCAAGGAACTCGGGACCTGATACTAACTCTTAATAAGTGAGAAAGGTAACTGCCTCAACAGAAGGCAAAGAAAAAGAATGGCACTGTCATCCCCTTTTCTTTGTTCAACAATGGAGGGTTATGAAAAATAACCAATAAAACATCAGATAATGCAGGATATTAATAACTTCGAGAATTTCATGCAACATCTTAAAACATGAAACTGAGATTGAAATCATTTATTATATCAACCAAATGGCAAAATTCACCAGCTTCAGAAACATAAGTGGTATCAGTTTGATGATTAGGGTTGAAATGTCTATTCATAGCCCATTAAATATTTTTCTACATGGTATTAATATTCATATGACTACATAATTTTGATTCAGTGCTATTGCTTCTATGAGGTTGGATATTTTAAGCAATTTGCATGATTTATTTATGAATGAAACTATAAAGGAATGCTGGGAGGTTCCACGAACTCAGCTAGCAGACACTAGTACAAGAGCGAAGGCCATGGACATCTACCACTCTATTTCTATGACCTTTGGCAAGTTAAGAAATAAATGATTTCCTCATGGGAAATGTCCTCATGGACCCTGAGGATCAAATAAAATGATACTTATGAAGTCTACATCATGATGCAGCGCACTAAATACTCACACTAAATGATCTCACATTGCACCACTCATATTTTTTTCTTTTGAGAAGACTAGCTAACTTGGTGAGCATTTGAAAAGAATCAGAATGAATTCAGGTAGCCTGAAGTCACTAGAAATCTCAACATGTGGGCAGTAGTTCTAGTCTGGCCTTAGAATTGCTATATGACCTTGAGGAAGTTACTTTGAGACCTACCTATTTAATTCCATGTTGGTTATGGAGATGGGGCTTCTTAGTCTTTCCAGTGACAATATCCTTTTGACCATTATGCCAGCTGGTCACCCTGTGAAACTCAGCCTCTCATTCCAGTGTAGGCTCAGTGGGGGGTGTTGGGATGACTCCAGGAAGGACCATGATTACCTGTAAGAGAAGAACGCCTCGGAAGGGTGATGGGTGGGAAGCATGATGCTCTGTCCCAATGATAGCTCCCACCCAATTATTATTCAACAAACCTGTAGCTGGCTCAGGAGGTGAGCTGCCTTCTAGAAGACTGGTGAAGATGAGAGTGGAGGTCAAAACACATTTTTTCATTTACTTGCCCTTTACTCTCTGCCTTTAAACATTCTGTTTTCCCCTCCCCACAAGGTCAGTCAGGTCATTTCCAGGTCAATTCCAAGTATTAAAATGACCTCATCTTTAGATACGAAAAGTCCAGGTATTTTAAATTAATATTTCACATTTTTATCCAATGCAATACTTTTCTCCTCCTAGATAAGGTCTGACCTGTAGCTTAGAGCTAGCAGTGGGAGAGAAGGCCATGTCCTCTTCTTTATTTGCCTTGTTTTGTCCTCTGTCCTCCCTTATTCAACAAGAGCAGAGCCCTGCTTACTTAAGTGGGTGTACTGTAGTTCTTTCCCGTCAAATGCCTCTGACATAGCAAGGCATCTCAACTCAGGAAATTTGTATGAAGCTACTGGTGAGTTCTTCAGAGCTTTCCTATAGATTGGTCTGGACTAGACCACTCCCTAACATGGGACATGCTCTCTTTCCTGATCCTTCAGGAATCTTTTCTGCTGTTGTGTTCTAGTGGTACATACCACAGAGACTTTGGTAGGCTGTGCCACTGGGCAGATCTCTTTGGGGTTGCTCTCGCCAGGCTAAATTCCATGATGTCTACTCAACCTACCAGACAGTAAGCATGTTGCTTGGTCTCACTCACTGTTTCCCTCTTTCCCTTCTATGACGCAATAGAGAAGGAGCAAGCACAGTCAAAATCTCTCTCAAAATCACTTTCAGTCGTTCCTAGAGTGGGTTTTATGACTTCTCATTAGATTGTGGAGACACTGAGAAGAAAATGACAGTTCATGCTACTTATAACAACTCCCCTTGAAGAATCTCTTGATAATCTCTATGATTTTCCCTTGATGAATCAATACATAGAACCAGGGGAAGGAGATGCTTATAGTTTCAGGTCCAAAATGGGTCTCCCTCAGAAGGTGTTCTAGAAACATCAGGATCTTATCTCTTCACACTAAATTGGCACTTCCTACTTATTGTCCTCAAACAGGAAGCTCACCAAAACTCTCCACACAAGAGAAGCACCACTCAATACCCTCACACACAAGCATTCTGGTCTACTCCATGTTAGGCATAAATATGTCTGGGGCCTAAAAAGGATGATCACTCAATTTAGAGTTTAGTGGGGGATTCACATGCATGAATGAGTGAGATGCAAGTCAAAAGTAGCGAGTGGCAGAAAATAGCAGATCTTTTGGAGTTCAGAGAAAGGAGTGATTGTTTTTGATACTCTGGGTTTCGGGAGGAGATTGCAACAGAGAAAGGACAGAGATGTTAGGGATGGAACATGGAGTACTCACACAACACAGTAGGGATGGATAGATTTCAATAACATTTTGCTAAAAGAAGGGTATTTCAAATTGAAGGAAACAGCTTGAGCAAGAGCTGATAAATATGGGGTAAGTGTTTTTCAATTTGACCATACTGTAGGGTATGTGAAAAGAAGCAGCAGGAGATAAAATTTAAAAAGGTGAGTTGGGCAGAACACAGAGAATCTTAACGGCCAGACTGAGAACTGTGGACGTTCATCGGCAGCCCTTAAGAGTACTATGACTTGAAATGCAATTAAATAAACTAATAAAAAATTTAAAAACAAAGAGTCACTGACAGCTGGATGAAATTAGTGTGAAATGACTCTTGTGAAGGCTCCTTACATTTTCAACTAAGCAGTTTAAGGCTTGATATCGAGAAAAGACAATGCCATCGTGGGTTAAATTAATTGATTTACTTACCTATGTATACTCTGTCTTGATCCCACAAGATTTCAAGGCAAAATGCAAAGGCAGCCAATAAGATAAAAAACCATCATAAAAGAAAAAATCAAGGAGAAAAATGAGATGAAGTCAAGAGGGAAATCAATTAAGGAAAAGCATGTCTCCAAGGCCAGTTGGATCCTAGTCTGTCTAGCAACTCCCCTGAAGAAAATTTGAGTTAGTCACATCTCTCTCCTCTTTAATAAAATCCATTTACACTCCATCAAGAAGAAAGAGAAGGGAGGTGATTAGGAATATAACTTTAAAAAAAAATATCTGAGAACAGAAACTCTGAAGCTCATGGGCCTGAGGAAGGCTAGAACGGTGAAGAGTCAAAAATGGGCTCATGTCCTATATTTCCAAACAGCCATCTTCTCTCTCTCATTTTTCCATTCTTACTGCTTTTATCTGGCTTCTACTCATTGACTTTGCAAATGTTCCCAAAAGGTGGCAGTAGAGCTGAGTCTCCAGAGCCTTTCTGCTTGGTCTTCCCAAGGTGATGAGCTCAGTCTCTCCTTGTCACGCCTGCAAATCTTTTCAAGAGGAAATCTATTGACCCACTTGGGTAAATGTCCACCACTAGGCCAATCATTTCCGTGAATGAAGGTGGGGCCATATAACTCAGCTCCATGTAGGCCAAGTACTCGAGCATATAGGAGGAGGTAGTATATAGAGAAGTAGATGAGGGAGGGAACTTCTCCATTATATAAGTACATTTCTTCCATAAACCCCATCAATGTTTGCTGACTACTTTTTCTGGGTTGTGATCCCCTCGGAGAAGCTGGTGGGATTTACAAATCTTTTCACCTTAGAAATGTCATGAGATTGGCACTCCAGTGGTGTAATTGGTTAGTGAGTGGTACTTATAAGAAATGTCATGAGATGCACTCAGAATTTTGCATGTAGTTCAGATGCATTTATTAGTCTCTTGAAAGCTAACTTCCATGTTTTGAAATATTCGTAAAGCAGATCAACCACATAACATCCAAATGATGCTGAAAAATTAAATATCATTTTTTGATATTAGAATGTGAAGTGGCAGAATCTTCCCTTGCAGTAGCGCCATGATTTAGTAAGGGATGAAAGTAGAGTGAGGCAGGGTTTCTTCCCTCAGGGAGCTCACAGGCTGCTAAGTACATAGGTAAACAACTAAATTTAACGCAGGACACCCTCCATCATAGCAGCAATGTGAGTAATGTGCTGTAGGAACTCAGAGGGGAGATGATTAATTCTGAGTAAAATGTATAATTTTTTAAGCTTGCATTCCTCTGCACACAGTCTGATAACATATGTCATCATCATTTTAAGGAAATCTGGACAATACAGAGAAATTCCTCTGCCTATGGATTAATAGTACTACTATCCAACTTGGTATTTCAGGGCTTTTCCTTGTGTTCTTTTTAATTTATGAAATCCACCATACTACAATATTCTGCAGAGCAGAAAACATAGGGCTTTACAATCAGATAGACCTGAGTTCACATCTTCACCCTCTCACTCACTAACCTTGCAGCATGGAGTTCTATTTCCAACCTCGATTTCATCTCTGCAAAATTTATCTATTTTACGTTACTTTTTAAGGAAATAAAGATGATATTTATAAAACACTTGGCACAATTCTCTGGAACCTAGTAAGTGTCCCAAGATGGTATTAATTCTTTTTGTTGTTACTTATAGTCAGGAAAGCAGATTCCCTGTTAGAAGTATTAGGAGTCTCTAATATGGGAAGAGTCAAAATACTTTATGTAGGACATTGTTTTAGTCAGGTTTTTTTTTTGCTGCTGTGACTAAAAGACCTGACCAGAACAATTGTAGAGGAGGGAAAGTTTATTTGGAGGCTCCTGGTTTCAGAGGTCTCAATCCACAGATGACAGGTCCATTCCTTGGTGAGGTGAGGCAGAACATCACATCGGAGAAATGTAGCAGAGGGAAGCAGCTCACATGATATCAGAAAGCAGAAAGACAGGCTCCACTCACTAGATACAAAATGTATACCTCAAAGTCATGCCCCCAATGACCCACCTCTTCCAGTCACACCCTACCCACCTTCAGCTACAACTCAGCTAATCCTGTTAAGGGATCAATTCACTGACTTGGTTAAGGTTCTCATAACCCAATCATTTCTCTTCCAAACCTTCTTGCATTGTCTCACACATGAGCTTTTGGGGGACACCTCACACCCAAACTATAACAGACATCAATAAGCTATGGACACAAGAATGCCAAATAAAACCCACCCCCAACATCCAGTGGCTTATGCCACCAAGCAATTATTCTCCCCACTAATGCGTTATAGACTGACTGTCATTCAGAGGATCTAGGTTGCTCAGCACAACTGTGATGCTTTAGAATGTAGATTGGTTGATTTGGGTCATGCTGTGGGGCTTGATTCAGTTCTTTACATTTTTCATTTAGGACCAGCCTGAATTGGCAGACAGTACATATTGTCCCTGAGAGGTATAGAGAGCAGAGGCACAGCAAAGAGAACCATGCAAGAAACCAATGTTCACATCTCTTTGGCTAGACAATGTCACACAGTGAAGCTCCAAATAACTCCATCTTTATGAAGCCAATAATTCAACCTACCCCAGTTCGTTTGTTTAAAAATAAAATTAAAAGGCCAGAAACTACACTGAGCATGTATAAGAAAGACAATCAAAGCAATAGAGGCCAAATGCACAGAGATGTCACTACCCTTCTCTCCAATACCCTCTTTCTGCACTGTGCAGCACATTCCACCTTGGATACTAGCAGACGGAGAGAATGCCAAGCAGTTTAGCCTCTGCTTTCTGTGACCGAGAAGTATGGTCTCTGCACTGTCTTCAGCCCTGACCTCAGCCCACATTGTGTGCCCCTTTGTGTATCCAAGCAATGATTTCTGACACCAACCACCAAGAGTTAGACCAGATATTACAGGTGAGGTACACAGCCTCTACAAGGCTGCCTCCATTCGGCCACAAGTCTGGGGTTCCTATGTCACCTTTCCATCTGACCACTTGGCTGCAAATTTAAGGGTTTCCATTACCCCCTCAGATTCAATAATTTGCTGCAGCATCTCACAGAAATCAGGGAGGTGCTATGCTTATGATTGCACTGCTATTTCTAGCAAGAAGATACAAATCAGAACTAGCCAAAGATAGAGAGATAAAGGACAAAGTCTGGAAGGAGTCCCAAATGTGACTTCCATTGTCCTTTCCCAGTGGGGTCAGGATACCTTATCCTCCTGATGCATAGTTATGTGACAATGTGCAGGGTACTGCTAACCAGGAGAGTTCAACTGAGCTTCATAGTCTAGAGTTTTTATTGAGGTTCCATTATTAAACATGGCTGATTGAATCATTGACCTCAAGGCTGAACTCAATCTCCATCTCCCTCTTAGAGACATGCTGATATGTGGCTCAAAAAAATCTATATCTAATCCCACAGTTGGTCTTTGGCATGGCCAGCCCCATTCCTGAGTAATGTTATTAAAAAAATTCTCCTCAGAGGTACCATCAGTCATTTTATTAGCATTAACCTCTACGACCCACCATGAGAAAGATTCCTCTAGCACTCAGGGAACGTCGAGGATTTGGAATATGCATCCCAGGAAGTAGGGGCAAAAGCCCATCAGATTCTTTACTATGTAATATATTCACATCTTTCCTTGGACTTTAAATTGTCTGAGAGATGTCTCTCTTGTCCCTGCACACTCCACAGGCCCTAGCCCTCCACCCTGCTAAGGAATCACTGAACTGATAATCGCAAGGGTGTGAACAGTCATAGAGCTTTGGAATAACTGTGAAGGAACTGTGGATACCACTTAAATATTTCAACAAGCTCATTTTATACATGAAAAATGTGAAGAACCAGAGAGTTTAATGGCTATCCCAGGACACACATTGAACAAATGAAGACCTGCTTCAGAGTTTTGTTATCCCAAACTGAACACCAATCCCTACCACCCTGTCCCTAGGAGCACGAATGCAAACCTAAGCATATACCCTCCACCTTCGTCTGTTTATCAAAGAAACCAGAGATAAGCTGTGAAAAGGGAAGAACAAAAACTGAAACATTATTACTTAAAAATTTTTATTAATAAATATTAATGGGATTCAGTGTGTTAGTTCCATAATACAGTGTGCCTAGTTCAGCTCTAACCACCTCTCTCCCACCCTCACCTCCCCCCTCAACTTTCTAGTCTCTAGTTATCACTATTCAGGTTGATTTCTTTTCCTGTTTTCACATATGAAAGAGATCATGGAGTACTTGTATTTCCCTGTTTGGCTTATTTCACTTAATAAAATATCTTCCAGTTTCATCTATCTTGCTGCAAATGACAGGGTTTCATTCTTCTTTAAGGCTGAATACTACTCTATTGTGTGTGTGTGTGTGTGTCCATTCCTGTGTTGATGGGCACCTAGCCCAATTCCATATCTTAGCTATCATGAATAGCACCCCCATAAGCATGGGCATTCAGGTCCCTCTTATGCTTCCATTTCCTTTGTATATACACCTAGAAGAAAATAGTAGTTCTATTTTTAATTTTTTGAAAAACCTCCATATTCTCCATAGTAGCTATGATAAGTTACAGCTCTTGCAACAGTGTGTAAGTTTCTTTTCTCCATATCCTCACCAGCATTCATGGTTTTTGTTGTTGTTTGTTTGTTTTTTAATCATATTAGTCTAACTGGTGTGAGACATCATGTCATGTATTTTTTATTTGCATTTTCTTGATGACTAATAATTTTTAAATGTGAAATTTGTAATTCCTAATGTCTCCACACTTCTTATCTGCTCTGTCTCGAAAAGTGCACTTCATTTTCATCAGCTTGGTAGAATATGTGACTTCTGAGAAGGATGTAGTCATCTTTTAAAAAAAGTGACTATTCCTTTTAATTGCTCATTTCCAATCCCTTAAATTAAAAAAAAAGTACTAGGATCAAAAAGAGAAACAATCAAAGGGGTAGAGGTCAAATGTACAGAGATGCATCTAGAAGTAAGATTGTTTTCTTTGAGTTCATCTTCCTAACTGAATGGAATGTGCATTGAAAAACTCCCATTTAGGGCTGGGATTATGGCTCAGTGGTAGAGCGCTTGCCTCTCATGTGTGAGGCACTGAGTTCAATCCTCAGCACCACATATAAAGAAATGAATAAAATAAAGGTCCATCAACAACTAAAAAAATAATTAAAACAAAGAATATATACAGAAAAAAACCCCTCCTATTTATGTGTATATCCAGGAAGAAACAGAACACACTTCTGGCATCTAACAGTGCCTGGCCCATCAAAGTGCTCAGAGAATGTTGGTTGAATGACTAATAGACTGAGTGCTTTCTTTAATTACCAAGGATATGAAGTTTAGTCTAGCCAAATCCCTACTTATTGTAATTCCTCTCATCACTGGGAGATAATATTAGTTCTGCATAGCCCATGTGGAGGTCCATCTTCCTTTTTTACACACTATTGCTCATTTGGTTGTGGAAAATATACGTGTCATGTGGTATGGTAAATGTAATAATTACAGGCTTTGTAGTACATTACTTTTCATTTCTAAGGGTGAAACATGAAAGACAGAAAGTTGATAGAAATGTGTTTATGTAGTTGTAAACCTTAAATTCATGTTTGCTGAATCTGAATTCTAATGCAAGACTCAAGATAATGTGCATCTCAATTTTTTATTCTTAATGATGATATTGTAAAGGAAAAATGCTTGTCTTTCAGTGAGTTCAACTCATGCCTACCCAAAACTGGCTCCCTATCGACCAGCAGGACAGCTCCTCTCTCCCCCTTTGCTGCTCTCGGTCTTCTTGAATTCCTGTTTCACCTGCATTGTGCAGGTCTGTGCATTTCTCCATGTAAAGCAACAACCTTGGTATTGTGAAGTCTACAGAGACAGGTGAGTTCATTTTCTTAGCTTTCCATCCTGATGATGTAATCAGATATAACTCAGTTTGAACATATATCCTAAAATTTTAATTGACAAAAATTGAGTCTCCACACTGCAAAATGCAAGTGATAAAACAGAACACAGTTAATAGTGGAGTGCTGGATGAGCCATGTAGAGAGGGCGGGGAAGATCTGTCACACTGCTGATTGATGTGTAGGACTATCAGTGAGTTGAATGTGTGAGTTACCCATTGGATTTGCTATGGACCAGGGGCTGGGAAACATTTCCTGTGGATGAGACAGACCATAGATATTTTAGGTTTTGTGATCTGGATGGTCTCTGTTGCAACCAGTCAGTGCCACTGCTACAGTGCAAAAGCAGCCATAGACAATACGTAAATAAGTGGGTGTAGCTGAGTTGCCATAGTTTTGTTTATAAAAACAGGTGGTGCTGATCCCTGAAACAGACATACAGAGAGATATGCTTAAATTAATTTGGGTTTTGAATGAACGTTACAATTAAATGTTATGGTATTGTTGTTCTGATGCAGTTGGAACATTAGACTCTGGAAAAGTCTCTTCACCTCTTGGGCTTTCTTTGTTTAACTATATAGATCAAAGGTAAGATGAAGTAAACTTTATCATAGATGTGAAAACTTTAAATTTTCTGAGGAGGCCTCCCTGACTCTAAAAGAAAATAGGAAAAGAGCTTTCTGGGAAAAGTGCATGAACATGCTCCCCCACCCCTCTGCCACTGTGATGATGAAGGCATCAGAAACCCAGAAATCAGTGAAACTCAGATTGAAAAC